>JAVKPL010015310.1:0-126637 GCA_032173675.1 Gastrolobium villosum | reverse complement strand
CCGTAATCATGCTTCTTTGTTTGGTTCTCTGCAATGAAAATGCAGCTATGACCGGTTGAGTTTCCATCTAAGTTTGACAGACGGTTAAGTAGGTGTCTAATTAATAGTCCCAAATGACTATCTATCTGCATTGAGTCTGAACTAATATTGGAGAAAGAACACAAGCGAAGTAAATAAATAAGTTGGTTAATAACTTTATTTTTATTTTAATAATGTTAGTTAACATTTCTTTGCTAGATTAGTTGTTCAACCATAATGATATTTGAAATAATTTAATTTTATGATTATTAAACGATTTGAGTTTTATTTAATAAAGAAATTACAGTATAAGAATACTTAAAAATATTTCCATATCTTATTTAAAATAATATAATAAAATATACCAAAAAAAATTAAAATTAAAAATTAAAAATAATATTATATATGAGTAAATAATATAAATAAATACAAATTATTATTACTTTCAAAATTATTAAGGATAATTAAGAAAATAAAAATTTAAAAAACTATGGGAAGGTGTATTAGGGAGAGAAACTAAAAAGCTTACTTTTACTTACAATATAAATTATTCAATAACTATATTAAATTTTATGCAACAATTTAAAATGATTCTAACGTAGTGAGGGAATATATTAAATGAATGGATGAATTTATTAGGGAGAGAAAGAGAGAGTCCTTGATGTGATTTATTTTTTTGGATTAGATCCGTATCCTCATGCCCTTCTCGTCCGGATATCTGACTTGTTTTTAACTTAACAAAAGCTAGTTAAATGAATAAAATTTATGTGGATGAAGACGAACTCTGAGATAAGAACTTGTTTGACATGGTAGGCAATTATTAGACCACCAATCCCATTATCCAAACCTGATGCTGTCTTTTCATTGGATGGATCGATAACTACAAGTAAATTACTTCATAATCAAGTAATCAACAAATACATACAAATTAAATGAGTTGATTGCACTGATACTCAGGAGTGGAAGAGGATAATTTTTTTTGATCCCGCACCCCGCCCGTCACTTGAATTTGGGTTGAAAAACTCAACTCATCTCTTTGTTTGGGTTGGCAGTTTTATAAATATTATAATACTACTTATTTTCATATCACATTCCCTTAGTTTTTTTTTTCAATTTTAAGTCTAAATATATGTTAATATTTAATTAGATATTTTTTACAAATTTGATTTTATCTCTATAAATAAATTACCTTTGTCATAAATAAATTTTCTTCTATCTTTTTTTTTAGAGAGTACTAAGATAACAAAAAATTAGATATCACAAAAGCTTAAAAATAAATAAAATACTATTTAAAAGTAATAAAAAAAATTGACCCGGTAGACCAACCCGCTCTGACCCGCCGCCAACCCGTTTTGACCCATAACCCAACGGGGCGGGTTGAGGCGGGTTGAAATATATAACCCAACCCGCCCCGTTTTGGCAGGTTGACGAGTTGACCCGTCGGGTTCAACCCATACTGTCACCTCTATCCGGAAATCACGATTTTTCAGAAATATGATGGATACATTTAGTTTACAATAATATCCGGAAATAAAAAATTTAGAAATATTCACTTTCTTGTGAATCTTAAAAAATATCTTGTACCAAACGCTTCCTAATAAGTATATTATACTTGTTCATTAAGATATAAGAAAGTATTTATCTTTTTAAATAATATAATTTGTGTTATTTCACTCTCACAAAAAAGTGAGATCCACATCTTTATTTTTTTGTCAACTCTCTCACACATTTTTTCTTACTTTATCTCTTTTAAATGACATCTCACATCTTTCTCTCTTTAAAAAATTCCCCCCTTACTATCTCTCTCATGATTTATCTCTTTCTCTCTCTTAAAATGACATAATTTTATCTCCTTTAAAATGACACACACCAGAATGGGTAAAGTGTGTGTCATTTAAAAAGAGGTAAAGTTGTGTCATTTTAAGAGAGAGAAAGAGATAGATAAAGGAGGAGAGAGTTGACAAAAAAAATAAAGATGTGGGTCCTACCTCTTTGTAAGAGTGAAAGGATATAAGTTATGTCATTTTAAAATAAACACTCATTCCATAGAAACTACTCAAATTTAAAATAAAGCAAACTGGTGTAAATTAAGTCACATTCATATATACTGACAAAAAGAAGTGAAGATGACGACTATATCACGTGGCTCTAAGATATTTTTGTCTTTACTTCCCAAAAGATTGTATACATATAAATATGATTTTTTGTCTCTAACGGCCCAAATAATACTAATAATAATATGTTACCGAACGTGTGGATAAGAACTTATGAATGGGCATGGCATTAATTATAATTTTATTATTTTATGAATGAATTGTTGTTTCTGGCTGTGGAAGTGGATACGATTTTATAACTTTATATCAAGAAGGTGAAAGGAAAGTCTAGCAAGTAACATGCTGCACAGGACCATCTCTGCTATGCACATGATTAGGTATATATTAATATAAGAATTATTTTGGGACTACAAAGATTTATTTATGTCCGCATATTTAGTAATGAGATTTGGGGATAGTGTTTTTTTTGTAAAGAAAATTTAAATCAACGTTTGAACCCGCTTATAAATCTAGTTGTTTCCATAATAAGCTGCGGGTAATAGTTTGACCAATTATTCCCCGTAGATCTTAGCAATCCTCCAAAATAAATATAAGAATATATTTCACTACATCCATACATCATCATTCTATTTTATAGTGGTGAATAAAAAAGTCAACACTACATGTATAGAAGGCAAGCAAAATCACATTGAAGACCTTGTCTCTATATATTAACTTATTTAAGAATATCAAACCTGCAATCAATCCTCTCTTTTTATAAAATGAAAAGAAAAAAAAAACAAACAAACAAAGGATGAAGAGAGCATGAGAATGGGTACGTGATAGGGGAGGAAGAATAAGTTTTCTCTCTAATCAATATGCGTTGCTCCGTTGTTTTAATCACCTCCGTACGTTGCTAACTAATATAAGAATAAATATATTTTTTGGTCCATAACAAAAAATTTGGTCCCTACTTTAGTCCATTATAAAAAAAAAGTAGTCATCTGGTCCCTATGAAATTCAAAATGGATCCATTTTGGTCTTTTTGAAGGACTAATGTAGGTCTTTTTTGAATTTGTTAGGGATCACGATGTTAATTAAATTGATCCATTTTAAATTTTTTATGGACCTCGAGACTAATTTTTTTTGTAAGGGACTAAAATTGGGACTATGTTTTTTTTAGGGACTTAAAAGAATATTTACTCCTAATATTTATGTATCGAACCAAGAGACAATTGAAGGCTTGCAACCAAGAAAAAGAAAAAACTGAAATAAAAAATTTTATGTTCGCACTTGCGGGATTTGTCTGCAAGTAGGTCCGCCAGTGGCTGGAGTCAAGGAGAGGTTAGAGTGGCAATACCTCCCTTAAGTCATTTAAATCATTAGAGATATCAAATATAGATTTAAAATAAAAGTTATGTCTTTGCTGGAAACTAGAGTTCCTGGTGATAGGGGAGAAGTTATTATTAGGAAGCTTGGATTTTCTAAATTTTTCAAGCTGGAGGCTGTTGGTTTTTTCTAGAGGTATCTGGGTGTTGTGGGATGATAGAGATGTTGAGGTGGAGATTATTCAATCTCATCGTCAGTATGTCCATGCTAGAGTCCATTATTTAGAAGATAGTAGAGTGGAATTAGTCACTTTTGTGTATGGAGTCCGAGGAAATGTGAGAGAATAAACCTTTGGGAGGAACTGGAGAATCTATCTGAATATGTGAATTCTCCCTGGATTATTCTTGAGGATTTCAATTATGTTTTAAGGCAATCTGAGAAGATTGGAGGCATGAATGTTTGTTGGAGAAGTATTCAAAAGATGCAGGATTGTCTTGAGGTGTGTGGTGTTTCTGACATTGGGTTTAAGGGGCCTAGCTTTACTTGGAAGAGTGGAAGATTACAAGAAAGGAGTGGAATATTTGGCGGGGTATATGCTCTTCATGGAATCACATATTGGCGGGATCTAGTATATTAATGGGTGATGGGAAACTAACTAAAATCTGGTTAGACTGCTGGGTTCCTGGAATGGGGAGACTTATAGACAAAGCTATTATCAATGTTCCTGAAGATGCTCAAAATTGGAAAGTCTCTTGTTGTGTGGCTCAGAATGGTGGTTGGGATTGGACTAAATTTAGTAACTATTTTACCGAGGAGGTTTGTGAAGCTATAGCTGGTATTGAGGAGCCAAAGGATGAAGATAGAATCATTTGGAAACCTTATACTGTCAGATCTGCCTATCATTTCATTAAAAATGATTATGCTAGTTTGCTTAACCAGAATAATCATTAGGACTTGGCCTGAAGGTGGAAGGGTCCTGAATGGATAAAATATTTTTTATGGCTCATTCTAGGGAATAATCTCTTAATAAATGATCAAAGAAGTAGAAGACACATGGGAGGAGAGGCTCAATGCCCCAGATGTTTATCTCCCTGTGAAGATTGTACCATGTGATGAGGGAATGTTCTTGGGCTAAGCAGGTATGCTTGATTCTAATCCCTAAGTCCAAATGCAATTTGTTCTTTGATGGCAGTTTTACTGAATGGCTTCAAAGCAATTTGGGGAAAGAGAAGGAAAAGGAGCAAGATCAGAATTGGAGACTTACGTTTGGAGTCACTTGCTGGATGTTATGGCAAGCCAGAAACAACTTTGTTTTCAAAAAAGAGGTGTGCTCCCTTGAAAGCTTTTGCTATAAGGTGAGGACTTATGTGAATAATGTTATACATGTTGAATCAACTTTAGATGTGATTGCTGATAGTTTGAGGAAGATGAAGGACAATATTGTGAAGTGGAGGCCTCCCCTAAAGGGATGGATTAAAATTAATTCACATGGTGTTTTCTCCCTTATGGAATGAAAAGTGGTTGTGGGGGGTGTTTTGCGTAATAGTGATGGAAGATGGGTTGTTGGATTTATGAAGAAAGTTGGTCAAGGAAATGCTCTAAAGGCTGAATTATGGGGTGCTCTTATGAGTCTTCATGTTGCCTGGGATCATGGTTTTAGGCAAGTCCAATGGGAAGGTTGATTGCAGCTAATTGAAGCTTATGAAATACCCAATTGAAGCTTTGAAGCTAATTCAAAATGAGTGTTCTTCTGACCATCCTCTGTTCCAGGAGGTGAAAGCCAGACAGTGGAAGGTGATGTTTAATCATATAAACAGGAAGGGAAATGAAGTAGCTAATTGTTTGGCTATGAAGGTTGATCATAGATCTTGGGGTTTAATTGTTTTGCCTAATGCTCCTTTGAGCTGTAGTAGTTTCTTAGAGAAGGGTCTGTTGGATTGTGTTAATACCCATAATGATCCTTAGGTAGCCTGCTTTATTTGTTTTATTTTCCCTAAATTTAAAAAGGTTACAAATTCCAATTACATGTTGGTGAGCAGTTATTATTTCCATTGAGTAATGAAGAATTATAAATAATCTGATTTATTGATTACTTGATTAATCTGATTCAAGCATTATTAAATCTATTACCGCGGAGGGTTAGACTCAAACTCGAGACCTGAAATAAAATATTAGACTCATGTTATGAAGAAATATTTTTGTGAATAACTATTATCTTTTAATGAGTGGTTTTTTTTATCACTTTTTAGTTAAAGTTTATAAATGAAATTATATATTAGCTATACGAAGTTAGAAAGAAAGTTGCGAATGTTTGTTACCTTTTACTAAGTGATTAAGAGCTTATTTGAATTTTTATATTAAATTTATAAATTTAAAAAGATATTTGTTATAATGAATTGTAAATTATACTACTAAATGGTTAACCGTTGTAATTGAAGTTATTCATTATTACATAGGGGGTGACTATTTTTTTTTTTGGTGAGTGGTTATTTATTTATAATAAGTAGTTAAAACTTTTAAAAGAACCTTAATATATATTTAGATTTAGAAACTTAAGTATAAATTACAATGACTTAAAAAAATCTTATTTGAAAAAAATTATTAATATATTATGGTGCAATTTGAAAAAGTTATTGTAAATTATACTACTCATCTTTAATATCGCATTGGACTAGATATTTTACTTAATTTTTTTTGTCTACTTTATCTACTTATCTCTTCACACACACACACACACATAACAATTGTTAGTTAGATGTAATGTCTGATGTAACCAGAGAGCGAAGGAAGGAACGATAGCAAGGTGAAAGCCAACGAGGAAGTTGATCTCCTCTTGAGAAGCATTAACAAACCCAAGGTCATCACAGAGATTGCAATGTCTGATGTAGTTGAGGAGAGCCCCATTCTGAAGGGGATGGAGAAGATAACGCTAGCAATCTCAAACATCGCTGACTCAAAGCAGAGGAAACCCATTTCCTATAGAGACAAAGTTATTCATTTGAATGGCCAGAAATACTCCTTGTTGGAAGTAGAAGAAGATTGGGCAATCAACCAAAGGGAGTTAGAAGAAAAAGAGGACATGGAAGAAACGAAAGAAGATGATGATCCCCTATGCCCTACCTACAGGATAACAAAAGCACAACATAAAGAAGATTGCGAGCAATGGAGGAAAGCCATCATCATTAAGCTCCTACGAAGGAAGATTCATCCTAAATTCCTCATGATGAAGTTGGAAAAACAATGGAACCTTGTAGGCTCATACGAACTTATAATCCTGGACAATGGTCATCTGTTAATTCGATTTAAGGAAGATAGGGACTACATTCATGTCCTGCAAGATGGTCCTTGGATTGTGGTAGAACATTATTTGGTGGTGCAGAGATGGAGACCCCTCTTTGACCCTTATGACGAAGAGGTTAGGAAGATGGCAATCTGGTTGAGGATACCTGGGTTACCAATAGAGCAATATTCCGGTCAACACCTTTGGATGATCGAAAACATGTTTGGGAAGACCCTAAAGGTGGACAGAAGCTCACTACGGAAAAATGAAGTGGGGGGGGGGGGAAGGAGAGCTAACAGAAAAAGCCCGATCTGCTAGGATTTGTGTTGAAGTGGATATGAGGAGAAGCTTTCTGTCTAAATTCAAATTTAAAGAAAGAACCTTCAAAGTAAGATATGAAGGGCTGCATAGGTTGTGTTTTAGCTGTGGCAGGTATGGCCACCGTCAAGATAACTGTGCGGCTGGGAAAATTCATACTCGGGATGGAAAGCTTAAAGAGGTGGCAGAAAATGGAGGCCCAAGCAGCATCCTTGGAAGTGGAAAGGAAAATGGAGGACCCAAGTGCTTTTGGGGAATGAATGGTTGTGAAGAGAACGAATAAATCTCGTTGGTTGAAAGTTGTTCCAGAAGCTCCGGTGACCGGAAAGACGAAACCAGGGCTAGGGAACGTGGGAAAGGGACAATTCAGTCCCCAAGCTAAGGATTTTAGTCCTAGGAGATAGGTTGACCAATTCAGAGCCGTCAGGAAGGAAGCCTTACCAAAATCAATGATGATACCTGAAAAGCCTTTGGCGGTGCAAAAAACGGTCACTTCCCAAGTGGTGAAAGTGCTGAGGGAACAGGAACCAGCTGCCAAAGCAGATAACATGGATGCAGAAGTCAATGTCCCCAATTTTCCCTCAATTGGGAGTAAAACAAAGACCAGCAATGACGTGAACCAGGATACCGTCAGATCCAACTTAGAAGCGAGGAAAGGAAAGGAGAGCTTAGGGAGTGGAGGCCCAGAAACCAAAATGAAAACTCTTAGGAAGGATAACAAGCCCTACATTGGGCCCAATAAAAAGTTGGCTGGCCCAAAGCTGCATGTTGAGGCGAGTCCAGGTAAAACTTTTCTTCCCCTCTAGCTTGATAGGGCCAAACTATTGGCCAAGGTCCTAAAAATCATGAAGTATATAGACAAGGACCAGGAGAATGCCTTGTTGGATCAGGCCCTAGTGGTTTGGGGGCCATCGCCAACTCCTTGATGACTGGGCCCAGGCCTGGGTTGAACCTGGTTACCTTTATAATCTGTTTCCTTATGAATTTACTTATCTGGAATTGTAGGGGTGTCCACAAAAAAGGTTTCGTAGCTCTTATTTGTGAATTAAAGTTCAGGTTTAAGATCACAATGATGGTTCTTCTTGAAACTAAGTGTAGTGGTGAGAAGGCGGATATCAGGATCAAGCAGTTGGGTTTCAACAATTTTCACCGCTAGGAGGCTGTTGGCTTCTCAGGAGGAATTTGGATCCTCTGGGATGACTATGTTATATCCATCCAAGTCCTGCTCTCCCAGCACCAAATAGTTCATGTGAGGGCTCATCACAATGAGTCTGGGATTGACAAACTGATCTCCTTTGTGTATGCAAGCCCCAAACGGAGAGACAGACACCGCATTTGGGAGTCTCTCATCCAAATTGCACCTTCTGTCTCTAACGAGAGTTGGATGGTTCTGGGAGATTTCAACACCATGCTACTTCGCTCTGAGAAGAAGGGAGGAGGATATTTTTGTTGGAACAGTGCAACTGAATTCAGGAACTGCCTGGAGGCTTGCCTAATCAAAGACATTGGATTCTCAGGGCCTAGTTTCACTTGGAAGAGGAATGATCTCCAGGAAAGGCTGGACAGAGTCTGCATGAATGAGAGGTGGTGGAATACTGAGTGGGAGAACAGGGAAGTGGTGCATCTTCCATTCTATTCGTCGGATCATCGCCCCATTCTTGTTACTAATAGAAATGAAGAAGACCAACAATATGGGAATAAACGATTCCGTTTCCTAGCTTCCTGGCTGACAGCCGAAGATTCTGGTGACTTGGTCTCATGTTGTTGGAGAAACGCCCAAAACTAGTCAAAGGCAAGGGACAAATTCCAAACTGAGGTTATGGACTGGCATAAAATAGCTTCAGAATATCCCATCGACAGAAAAATATACTCTATGCTAGGATCAAGGGCATTGAGGACCATCTCAGCGTCACTTATAACCACAGCTTGGAAGTTATTCTCAAATCTCTCTGGAATGAGCTTGAATGTATCCTCATCTGAGAGGAACTGGATTGGTTTCAAAGATCTCAATGCAATTGGATTAAAATGGGAGATAGGAGTACGAAATTCTACCATTCTAACACAGTTGCTAAGAGAAGAAGAAACAAAATCAAGGCTATCAGGAATGAGGAAGGGGACTGGATACTAGAACTAGGGGTGGCAATTTAAGACACGACCCGCCAACCCAACCCGGATCCGACACGAAATTTTCGTGTTCGGGTCAACCCGTTTAATAAATGGGTCGTGTTCGGGTTGGAAAAATATAACACGAAAATATTCGTGTCGGGTCACGGGTCAACCCGTGAACCCGCTCTGACCCGCAAATATAATTTTTTTTTATTTTTTCAAGGTTATTATGGTAATTTTATTGAATGATATAAAAAAAATATACACTCTAGGTTTCTTTTTATTGAAGATTTTTTTTTGTTATATTGCAATCAGATTTGGTGCTTTTTTGGGGCGAGTCGTGTAATAAACGGATCACACTTATATTATAAGATTTTTCGGGTCGTGTCGTGTCAACCCGCAGAAAAAATGGGTCGTATTCGGGTTGAGAATTTTGACACTAATAATTAATCGGGTCGTGTTCGGGTTGAATCTATTCGTGTTCGTGTCAGACACAGGTCGACCCGAACCCGACCCACGAACACGATTTGCCACCCCTAACTAGAACCGCAGGAGATCATAAACCTGGTTGTTGGTTACTTTGAAAGAATTTATGCTGCAGAGGAGAACTATCTGGATGATTTTCCTGTTAGAGGAGCCTTCCCCCAACTAGAGGATGAGAAACTTACTGATCTTGGGAAAGCACCATCCAATGAGGAAATCAAGATAACTGTCTTCAACATAGGGAAATTCAAGGCCCCTGGGCCAGATGGGTTGCAATTTATATTTTACCAGTCACAATGGAATACTATCAATCTATCAGTATGTCAACTCATTAAGGATATTTTCTCCAATCCAAAAAAAGTTTCTGAGATAAACCAGACCCTCTTGGTCCTTATTCCGAAGGTGGAGATACCTGAAAGGATCAATCACTTTCGTCCTATAAGCCTATGCAATGTATCCTATAAAATTGTGACCAAACTTATAGCTAGCAGATTAAGAGGGTATATGCAAACCTGGATATCTCCTAACCAATGCAGCTTTGTCCTTGGGAGGAATGGGAATGACAATGTGGTGATTGCTCAGGAAGTCACCCACTCCATGAAAATGAAAAAGGGGCCTAAACAGTGGATGGCTATTAAACTTGATCTTGAGAAGGCTTATGATCGCTTGGATTGGAGTTTTATTCATAAAACACTTGTGGAAATTGGGTTTCCTGAGAACCTTATCAGTCTAATTGACATGTGTGTTAGATCCGCATCAATGAACCTCTTATGGAATGGCAATAGGACAAAGGATTTCAAACCTGGAAGAGGGCTTCGTCAAGGAGATCCCTTATCTCCTTATCTTTTTGTTCTGAGTGCAGAGAGACTAGCTCATTTGATCCAGGTTGCGCTTGAAGTAAAAGCTTGGAAACCAAAAATCCTTAGGAAGAATGGCCCCCTAACTCATCTCCTGTTTGTGGATGATATTATTTTGTTTGCAGAAGCTTCCATAGACCAAACTCAGATAATCAATTAGATTCTTCGTACCTTTTGCCAAACTTCTGGTCAAAGAGTGAGCAAGGAGAAGTCGAGAGTGTTCTTTTCGAAAAATACTTGTTTTCATAAAGCCAAAGAGATTAGTGATTGCCTAAATATCAGCCTTACTGGAGACCTAGGTAAATACCTAGGCATATCTCTCCATCACAACCGGGTCTCTAGAGACTCCCTCTCCCAAGTCCTAGAGAGGGTCCAGAACCGCATGAGCAGTTGGAGCCACCGAACTCTATCATTGGTTGGTCGTGTTACCCTTGCCAAATCTGTTTTAGCTGCCCTTCCTACCTACACCATGCAGTCAATTTCCTTTCCTCTGCAACTTTGCGATGAGCTAGATAAGACAACTAGAAGGTTTATTTGGGGTTCATCTCTAGAGCACCAAAAGATTCATTTGGTGAACTGGGACACTCTTTGTTCCCACAAAGGTAACGGTGGAGTGGGAATGAAACAGTCTAGGCTTATGAATAAAGCCATGATAATGAAGGTTGGGCACAGAATTCTCTCTAAACCATATTCTCTTTGGGTGAAAGTCATTCGCAATAAATATGGGGTTGGGGATGATTTAATTCTGAACCTTAGGAGTCAATCAACTAAATCTAATCTTTAGAAGGGTATACAAAATTCCTGGAAAGAGGTGACTGACAATTCAAGGATCCTGATTGGCGATGGAAGGAAAGCTAAATTCTGGAAAGACAGGTGGCTGCCCACTATGAACACCTTGCAGGATGAAGCTTCTACTCCTATTCTAAAAGAGTGGCTCCTTTGGAGTGTAAACAGGTATGTGAATCAAAGTGGATATTGGAACTGGAGTCTATTCCAACACCACCTTTCCCCTAGCATCATTAACATCATTGCGAGTCTCACCCCTCCTCTCCCTGATGATGGAAACGACCGAGTTATCTGGAATGACTCAAAGGATGGTTCCTTTTCGGTGAGTGATGCCTACTCGAAACTAGCTCCAATCTTTCAGCCTACTAATGAGCTCTGGACCATCCCATGGGAATGGAAAGGACCCCACAAGATCCAGTTCTTTCTCTGGTTACTTCTTCACAATAAGATCATAATGAACTAACAGAGGGTGAAAAAAGGGTTATGTAACTCAACCACTTGTCTAATCATCGATCCAAAGTGTCATGCTCAATTCTATAACCAACCTTTGGATCGATGGCTGGATCAGAACATGAAGAAGTGCACAGGTAACCTAGATGACAACAAAGCTACCTGGTTTGGTGCTGCTTGCTGGTGCATTTGGTTAGACCGGAATGAATTTATTTTCAAAGACAAAGCCCCCAATGCTTTTGGCACATTCCTCCGAATCAGAAACCTTGTAGGGAACATTCACCTTGGAGAGTCTATGCACGCCGCAGCCAACATAATATCCAAGCCCAGATCTGTCGCTCACCTTAAATGGATTCCCCCTCACATTGATTGGATCAAAATCAATACAGATAGATCCAGCTCTTTGGATGGGAGTCGTCTATGTAGCACCGATACCGACACGAGACACGTGACACGATACGACACGACACTCCGATACGTTAATTCTAAAAAATGTTAGATTTCGACACGTTAGGACACGTTTTGATATTAAATAATATTTTAAATTTATGTAGTATATATTATATTTAATATTCAATAATTTAACAAAAAAATGAATCCAAACCTATAATATTCATAAATTTTGTAAAGAAACATAACGTATTCCAAATATTTATATTAAACTCAATAAAATGATAATCGTAATCCAACGAATCTAATAGTTGGAACTAAAAACTCAACGCAAATCAACATTTGAACCTTTTTTTGAATTTCTATAATGCGTGTTGGAGTGTCGGGGAGTGTCGGAGTGTCAGAGAGTGTCGGGAAGTGTCAGACACGACACGTCAGGATTTTTGAAGTGTCGGTGCTTCATAGGGAGTCGTACTTCTTGTGGCGGATTAATTTGAGATACTGAAGGTAATTGGCTAATAGGATTCAGGAAAAACACGGGGCATGGGAGTCCTCTCTCAGCCGAATTGAATGGGATCCTCCAAGGCCTAAGACTTGCCTGGGATAGGGGCTTTAGGAAGGTTTGCCTTGACAGTGACTCAACTATTGCCATAGATCTAGCTAAGAATGACTGTATGAATAACCAGTTGTTTCGGTCTCTGGTTTTAAGGATCCAATCGCTTATAAACAAAGACTGGATGGTGGAACTAGCTCACATTCATAGAGAAGGAAATTTCGTTGCTGATTGGCTAGCTTCCTCCTCTTCAAGTCAGGGTTGGGACCTTGAGGTCCTAGATTCGTCTCCCCTAGATTGCTTCAGTTTACTGTTAAGAGACCAACTAGGAGTTTCCTCTCCCGGTCTGGCTTTTATTTAGTTGTTTGTTTTCAATTTCCTTCTATATCCAAAAAAAGAAGATAGATGTAAATCAATAGTTAGGATTCAAAGTAAGATTTTTTTATCTTACACCAAAGTCAAAAAATCTATCCCATATATTTATTTATTTTTGTTTACAGATGATTTTATGAAAAGTCCTAAACAAGTACCAAGTTGGATTTTACTGGCTATAATTTTTATTTATTTTTTAATTCATTAGCACAAATCTTAAGATACATCTTGAAGTACAAAAGCTTAGCTTTTAAACACATTAATTTATTAAAAAAAATTAATTGGGGAGACAATGATCTTGGCAATGATTTGAAAGAAAAAAAACCAATAGCCAATGGCTATGTTCTTGTTGAGATGATCATGTTTACTAGTTCAGGTATCAATTTAATCTATATTTGATAAAATGACAAATTTTAATTTTATCGTCTCTCACGAATGATTAAAATAAGCTGTTCCCATTAAGTTTTTGCATGATACTTTAATGGCAGCAATGCAAGTTTGTAATCTTATCATGGGAAATATCGATTTACAATATTTTTTTACAAATTATATTATGTATGACCGGTCATACATTCTTGATTGAAGTATGAGGGGTCATATTAAAGTGTGATTTGTAAGAGTTTGTAAACAAAAAATTTGTAAATATAACATTTCTCATTGTTTATATAGAAAATACTCAAATAAAAAATAAAAAAAAATTGGTGTACATTAAGTCACATTCGTATGTACTAACAAAAAGAAATGAAAATGACGACTATATCTCGTAGCTCTTAATATATTTTTGTCCTTACTTCCCAAATGATCATATACACATAATTATTATTATTTTTTGTCTCAAACGTCCCGAATAATAATAATAATAATAATAATAATAATAATAATAATAATAATAATAATAATATGTTATATAACGTGTGGATAAGATCTTATGAATGGGCATGACATTAATTAGAACTTTATCATTTTATGAATGAATTGCTGCAGTTTCTGGCAGTGGAAGTGGATACAATTTTATCATTTTATATCAAGAAAGTGAAAGGAAAGTCTAGCAAGTAACATGTTGCACAGGAACATCTCTGCTCTGCACATATTCGTTATATATTAATACAAGTAGTGGAGTGATTCAGATTTCAGAGGTTATATATGCGATCCCTCCCTCAAATTTATTAAATATTTGTTTGAAACTATATTTACATTTTAAAAAATATAATGTAATATAAGTTTTTCTTCTTTGGTTTTTATTATTTATCATTTGAAAAAAATATTTTGAAAAAAATATTTTGAAAAAAATATTTTGAAAAGATTTTTAAATTTGACTATGAATCAATTCATTACTGTTTTGTCATAGCTAAGCTAATGTAAATTTTGGATTTCTAGGCTTTCTCACAAAATTTTCTTGCTTCTCCATTTATGAATATTCAATAAAGTAAATAGGTAACTTGATTTAAAAATTATTTTTTTATTATGATTTTTGGAATTTTTTTTTTTTTTTTGGAGTTTTTCCTTGAATGTATAAAATCCATATCGCTAAGAAAACTTAACTTTAGTCTATTAAATTAAGGGAAAAATGTTTGTCATTTTAAATGACACAAAGTTATGTCATTTTTAATAAAACTTCGTCGTTTTGGTGTGTTTTTACATTCTCTCTCCTCCATTTTCTTTTTATTTTTAATTCTATAAATTAGAAAAAATGACAAAACGACGTAGTTTCATTAAAAATGACATAAAATTGTGTCATTTAAAATGACAAACATAAACCCTTAAGTTAATATAGGTTTACGTATAAAAAAAAGTTAATATAAGTTTAATTTTACATTTTTTAACACGTTAATTAAGTTTTGTTTTACTTTAGTGGTGAAAAAAAAAACTTAATATATGTTTTATATACTGATCGGTCCTACATATATTGGGCTGGGCCTAATAACACACGTTGAAGGTGAAAGATGTTGATGAAGAGAAAAATTGCTGAAGAGTAAGCCTTCACCGAGATGACAGGTTCCTTGGTGAGATGGTTGATCTGCAAGCTTGATGTCTGAGTAGTTTTGAGGAGTCTGGGGTTATCTGCAAGACACTCTAACAATCAAGTCATTTCAATATTTAATATAGTTCAAGTATTCAAGGATGAATGATCTTAACTGGGCTGAATGCCTCTGTATTTAAAGTGAGAATATGCCTTACTTCATGCCACATTTCAATGGCAACATTCACTTCTATTGGTGGAGCGTGATGACCTTTGACAGGCTATTCCTTAGGCGAGAAGCCTATGGTCAAGCTAGTCTTGGAAGATATAGTGGCGGGCTAGTGCTGCCATTCATTCATTGGGTTCATATGGAGGTCAAGTTGCCTTGACATGCTGATCTCGACAATGATATTTCCTTGGTTACTAAATTATCTTTTGCTTGTCAGCCAAGTAGGAGAGATGCCCACAATTCCTACGCGGGATGAATTTAGTTCCTTCA
This sequence comes from Gastrolobium villosum, assembly GCA_032173675.1. NCBI lineage: Eukaryota > Viridiplantae > Streptophyta > Magnoliopsida > Fabales > Fabaceae > Gastrolobium > Gastrolobium villosum. Next base: position 111,203 of record JAVKPL010015310.1, on the reverse strand, counting down.
ATGTTAAATTTGTGATTCTTGGGCCTTATGAGCCTTTATTGAATTGACTCTCCATTTCACATATTAGATTCAAATCATATACTTATAATTTTTTTTAAAAATTAAACTATGATTAAAAGATATTTACATGAACTAGATCGCCTATTTACTTATATTTAATATGATTGGAGACACTTTTGATATGTATAATAAGACTTGATTACATATATATTTTGATACAAATGAAAATTGAACACATAACCTAATACAACCTACCCAAATCCTTCACCACAAGACCAATCCTAGTGGCTAGGGGGTGTTTATCAATCGATCCAAACCGATTCAAACTACGGTGACCGAACCGAAAAATCGATAACCGAATTAACTGAAAATCGAAAAACCAAAATTTAAAAAAAAACTCACATATTTTAATTGGATTGGATTAATTTTTGGTTTAGTTGGTGAAAACCGATACAATCAAAACTGATATAATATATTATGTATTTATTATTTTCAAAATATGGTGACTTGAAAACTTGTTATTTTATAGATTTGGAATCTTGGAGGTTATTGATAGCAAACTATCTTTAATTTTTTATTAATCTATTTTAACTCTTCATGAGTTTAAAGACTTGTTTTAGCTTGAAGACTTGAATTTTCAAGTGATTTGTAACTTTGAATGACTTTATTTCGATGTAGCTAGTGATTTGTATGACTGAAGTTTTAAGCTTTTCAAAAAACCTAAAATCAATTCAATCCAAATCGAATAAAATTGGATTGGATCAGATTTAAAAAAATTTCAAACTGAAAGGATGATTAAATGATTAGACCAAATGTATTGGATCAGATGATTTTTGATTCAAATTGATCCAATCTAGACTGCAAATACCCCTACTAGTAGCTTACACATATGCTTATTTAAATTTAAATTTCTTAAGTTATTGATGTTAGATAATAAAAAATATTTTAAAATTAATTTATCTAAACATATTTATAAATAAAATGATGATATTTTTTTATACATGAAAATATTAATTTATCTAAAATATTTAAATTTCTTAAGATATTGTTTTGCTTTACCTTAGTTCTATAGAGATTTCTTCTTTGTTTTCTTGTTCTTTCCTTTCAAATATGAGATAAATTACTTAGAATTGGGTGATAGAGTATTCGTATTGTAATATAACCATGGATGCCTAAACTTTGCTATGTTATTTGTCCATGAGTTGTTTAATAAAGTGTTCATTCTTAATCTTGTTGACTTTCTGGGAAGGAGTAACAAGTGTCTTAGGATTTAGGCTGTAGGGATATAGGTGAATCCAGATCCTTATTAAATAATATGGATTAACTAAGTTAATTGAATTTAGTTAATTAAGTTGTGGGCACAAGGATGGTCCACACCATATAGCTATAAGGAACTTGAACTTAATGAATTCAATAGTTAATTCTGTGTAGGAATATGAGGATTGGTTATTGGGTATATATGTAAGGTTGGCGAAAGTCCCACATGCAACTAAGTGTTTTGATTACTGGTGGAAGATAGCTGTAGCATTGTTCCAACATTCTGGTGAAGTTGCAATATTGAAAAAATTGATCCCAATCTACATTTTGATACTTGAAACTTAATCCTTTTAGTATGTTCTTAACTTTAGGCAATATTATTATTTTAGTTTATTCTTTATTTCGTAGTTAAATTAGATTAGACTTCAATTTAGTTCTTAATTATTATCATTACCACTTTTATTGTTTCACTTAGATCTTAATTTTATAATTTTCTCTGTGAGAATGATACTTGGACTCACACATCCTATATTACTTGTGTTAATGTGCACTTACGTTGAGTGTGATTATTATTAGATTGCAAAATTGCTCAGCAATGACACCTATGAATAATGCTTCCTGATGATTGCTTGTGTGCTAGATATTTTGTGACATGATTGACTTTAGATAGTTCTTGTATTTGGCCTTGTACTTGAAGGATCTTGTTAATTTGCGCAGTGTATGGGTTCTCCTTAATGTCTTTGAATCTGTGAATTTGAGATTGAAATAGACTTGAAAGCCTTGAACTGAAGAGTTTTATGTGTTTCTTTTCTATTTATGCATTGTAAACACTAGCATAATGGGTATTTATTTGTGCTCAAATTGTAAGAGTTATATATAATTATGTTGCTCTACCGTATGAGCGTAACCCACTTTTGCTAACACGGAGTGTTACAAATCCCCAACAAGGATTCATATCACTAATGCAAAGAATTAGAATCTTTACTGAGCATTATGCCTATGAGTATGACAACTATAAAGTAATAGTTTTTGATAAAATTACTACATATACACTTCTAACGGCTCTTAAACATATGAGACATCATTTGTACACATTCTAAGAGTATTTTAAGAGTAAAAAGAGCTTCATAAACATTCATTGAGATGTTGGAATTAATGAGATTAATATACAATGATCCATTGGTTATGAATAAGAAGTGGGTTAATAGAGAAAAAGAGAAAAGGGAAGATGAAGAGTCATGTGGGTTGTTTAACAAAGTCCCACATTGGACAATTGGTAGAAAGTGGGAGAGTATATAAACTCCCACCTCCATCTCCTTAATTGGCCCTTGGGTCACTACATATTTTATGTAGGGGGAGGAGATAGGTGGGCTTTGGTTCACCACCACACGCACCGCCGGCCGGCTCGGCTCAGTTCGGTTGTGTGTAATAAAAATAATTTTTTATTTAATTATTTTTATTTTTTGTCCAAATGTTGCTTCCCTCCAAAATTCAAACCCACCCGCCGGTTTTTGAACCGAACCGGTTCTTCCTATTCGCGAACCGGTTAAAGGAGGTGTCTACTCGCCGAACCGGTCACCGGTCGTACCTGTTCGTCGAAACGGTCACCGGTCATACCCGTTCGCCACCGTCAGACACGGCGGTTCGCCGCCGGCGACTGTTCATCGTGACCGGTCAGTATCTATAAATAGATACTGACACATTCAGAAATTCTATCCGGTTTTTTCTGCACAAAATCTCTGCCGGAATTTTTGTTCTTCCGGTATTGCATACTGTTCTTCATCCTCCGGTATAAATTCTTCTGGCATACTGTTGTGTTCGTTTGGGCTGTTGATTGGTAGTGCCACCATTCTTCAGACGGAATCCGTTCTATCCTGGGAGACAAGTGTCCATCAACCTTGGGCATCAGTGAGGGGGCAAATTGTCTTAAGGAGACACGTTCTGTGGGCTCGGATTCAATCCTCTTCTGCATACATTCTTCTGTCTAATTCTGTATTCAGACTACAAGTAAGTATGTTCTTATTTTATTTTTTATTGCACAGTGATAACTCTGATCATCTACCCCTTCTGTCAAATACATGGGTTCAAGGCAATAGTGATTTGATATCACCCTCTGTCTTCCATAACAATCTTAAGACAATTTGGTGTTTTGAACCTGTGATCAGTATATTTTATTTTTCGTTATACTGTATCTGTTTTAATTACTGTGTGACGAATTAATCTGTGTGATTAATTTCGGATTCTGTTTGTGTAACAGAAATGGCTAGTGTAAGTACAAACAATGCCAATGTTAATGCCTCTGTCCCAATGCATGCTGATAAGCCTGAAAAACTGAATGGAACAAATTTCAAACGCTGGCAACAGAAGATGTTGTTCTATTTGACAACACTGAGTCTGGATCGTTTCCTCAAGGAAGATGCTCCCACACTGAATGAGGGAGAACAAACTGACAAGGAAAAGGTTGCAGCCATTGATGCTTTTAAGCACTCTGACTTCCTTTGCAGGAACTATATTCTCAATGCTCTAGACAACTCATTGTATAATGTGTACTGTACCCTGAAGACCAGTAAGGAACTTTGGGAAAGTCTGGACAAGAAGTATAAAACTGAGGATGCTGCCTTGAAGAAATTCATAGTTGGCAGATTCTTAGACTTCAAGATGCAAGACTCCAAATCTGTTGTGAGTCAAGTTGAGGAACTTCAAGTGATTGTGCATGAAATTCATGCAGAAGGAATGTCTCTTAGTGAGTCTTTCCAAGTTGCTGCCTTCATAGAGAAATTACCAAACTCTTGGAGGGACTTCAAGAATTATCTAAGCATAAGCGCAAGGAATTGTCACTTGAAGATCTGGTTACCAGATTGAGAATAGAGGAAGACAATAAAATGTCTGACAAGAGGAATGACAACAACCCTATGATCTCCAAGGCTAATGTAGTTGAAGAGGGATCTAAGTCAAAGAAGAGGAAATATTCTGAAGATGGAAATGCTAAGCAAGGAAAGGGCAATAAGTTCAAAGGCAACTGTTTCAATTGTGGGAATCCTGGCCACCGTGCAAGGGATTGTAAGAAGGAACAAAAGAAAGATCAGAGGAAGCCACAAAAGTTCAATAAGAAGAAGAAGAGCACTCAAGCCAATATGATTGATATTGCTGATCAGGTTGAAGAATTGAATCTGGCAGCAGTGGTGATGGAATGCAATCTTATTGGAGACACCAAGGAATGGTGGGTGGACACTGGGGCCACAAGACATGTCTGCTCAAACAAGAGGATGTTCTCCTCCTATACTCCTACTAATAATGGTGAGAAACTCTATATGGGTAACTCATCTACTTCAAAAGTTGAAGGTGTGGGAAAAGTGGCTTTGAAGATGACATCCGGCAAGATAGTGACACTGAATGATGTGCTCCATGTGCCTGATATTCGCAAAAACTTAGTCTCTGGATCTCTGTTAAGCAAGAATGGCTTTAACCTTGTATTTGTTTCCGATAAGTTTGTACTTACTAAGAATGATGTGTACGTAGGAAAGAGCTACCTTAGTGAGGGCCTCTTCAAACTGAATGTAATGACTGTAAACAATTCTGATATTATTAATAATACTTCTACTTCTGTTTACTTGCTTGAGTCTTCTAATTTATGGCATAATAGATTAGGACATGTTAATTTAAGGTCAATTAAGACTTTAATGCATTTAGATTTATTACCTAAATTTGAATGTTTAAATGATAAGTGCCAAGTATGTGTTGAATCAAAATTTTCGAAATTACCTTTTAAATCAATTGAAAGATCAACCGAATTATTAGATTTAATACATACTGATATATGTGACATGAAATCTACACCATCTAGGGGTAATAAGAAATACTTTATTACATTTATTGATGATTGCAGTAGATATTGTTATGTATACTTACTTAATAGTAAAGATGAAGCAATTATTGCTTTTAAGCAATATAAAAGTGAAGTTGAGAATCAACTCAACAAGAAAATTAAAATGGTAAGGAGCGATCGTGGGGGAGAATTTGATGGCCCCTTCGAGGGATTCTGTATAGAGTCTGGTATTATACACCAGACTACAGCTCCTTATTCACCGCAATCAAATGGGATTGCAGAAAGGAAAAATCGGACATTAAAAGAGATGATGAATGCCATGTTGATTACGTCCGGTTTACCACAGAATTTGTGGGGGAAGCCATGTTGACGGCTAACTATATAATTAATAGAATGCCCCACAAAAAGACAAAAAATATACCATATGACATATGGAAAGGTAAGAAACCATCCCTGAAATACTTTAGAGTGTGGGGGTGCTTGGCTAAGGTTGCGGTTCCTAAACCTAAAAGGTTGAAGATCGGACCTAAAACCGTGGATTGTGTATTCATCGGTTATGCACTTAATAGTAGTGCTTATCGGTTTCTAGTGTATAAATCAAATGTATCAGATATACATGCTAATACGGTGATTGAGTCAAGGGAAGTTACTTTCTTTGAAGATATATTTCCGTATAAGAAAATAAATGAATCCAGTGGTGGTAAATTATTGAATGCAATCTGGACATAAGTCACAAGTGGTGGTAACCAGACTAAGATAAATAAAGTTTGCATTTTTTCTTAACCCTCACCTTTTATTTCTGTCATTCTAATTGCTATTTTAATATCTAATATGTGCTAGCATAGATTATATTATTGTGGTAGATAGTATCAGTGTTGTTAAAATCGTGATTTAAACAGTAGGATCGCACGGTCCTACGATTTTTGGAAGCGAAGTGATCCAACTCGCAACAGAAATGATAAATCTGATAGGAACGGTGGGATCGACGGCTAACTCATAGCATTGCTAGAATTGTAGATCTCACTTCACCTTTTAAGTCGGAAAAAAGCCAAAATATCCACAACCCGATTGCATGACCCATGACCCAAAATCGATTAAAAACAATTTTAGAACTCTTACGACCGCATTTAAGGTTTTTCTATGCCTTGGGACCTGTTTTGTGCCTTGCGACCTCTTCTGAGTTTTATCCGCTTGCTAATTTCTCCATTCGATTTGTTGCGCAACCTGCTGGCTCTGGAAACCGAGATAGCAGTGGTTGGATTTGTCTGAGTTGGTGGAGAAATTTGAGTCGGTTGGATTTCTCCATTTGTCTTTGAGTCAGTGAATTTTTCTGTTTTAATCAAAGAGCTTTTTTTTTTGGTTATTGTTTCTTTACTTCTTTTGAGGGTATTTTTTTTAGAGAAAGAATATTCTTACTACCAAAATTTTCTATTATCAACTTATTACCTATCTAATCACCATTGAATCAAAGAGAGAGAATGCTAAAAAAAATTTGAAAAAAAGAAAATGTTGATTCAATGGTAATTAGATAGGTAGTGAGTTGGTAGTATAAGATTTTGATAGTAAGAATATTTTTTTTAAATATGCTGTCTTTTGTTTGTCAATTTTTTAATATTATATTTTGATTGCATGACCTATGTGCTCTTTAATGTTAATATTATATTATAACATTTTAAACCACGATTGCTATTGACTGTTTCTATTAACATTTTAAATCATTGTTGTTGTTGTGTTTCAATAGTTTCTTTACTTCTCTTGTTTGGTACGATGATTTTATTTTTATAATTATGTTGTTTGTCAAAAAATTTAATATTAACTCCTTAATATATTAATACTATATTATAACAATTATTTAATAGTTAATAATGTTTTCAATTTATCACATTCATACATGCTGTTTGACAGAGTTTTACAATTGATGTTAGTTATTTACATGTATATATATAATGAGGTAGGATCATTTGATACCGGTGTCAAATTTAAAGTTTGACACTTTATCTGAGAGCCGTTAGATCAAAAAAATCAATAGTATCACATGCTTAAAAGTCAGAGTCATTGATCTTTTTTTATCTAACCGCTCTCAGATGAGTGCCAAACTTCAAATTTGACACCGATGTTAAAAGATCTTACGTCATATATAATTGAATATAATTTTATATCTTAGGTAATAAGATCTTATAATCTGTCTCGATCCTGCGATTTATAATTTTACACGCCTTCCCGATCTTATGCAGAATCTCGATTTTATATTATGGATTGCTTGAATATATTGGTGAGCTTCTAATATGTCAACGTTTCTATACAATGTTTATTTAGAATCAGAAAAGAAGATTTTGCGATATCTTTATAATACTTAATTTACTTCTCTCTTAAATACGAAAGCTGTATTCTTAACATCAAGATGTTACTTTACACATATACTTTTTTGTTTTTGATAAACTACTTTACACATATACTTGTATACAACTCCTATGGAATCATGATATTCACATGTTGTATATTAATTTTTCAATTTTAAACATAAATATTTCTACAATTTCTATACATGTATGGATTAAGTTACAAAACTTATAAACCTTCTCATAAAACACCCAAAAACTGGACTTCGTTGAAACAATAAATTCACTAAATTACTCAAACAATAATAAGTGAAAGAGAATAGATAATTAAAATTTTGTCATCAATATTTTAAGAGAAAAATGTTTGTCATTTTAAATTACACAAAATTGTGTCATTTTTAATGAAACTACGTTATTTTGGTAAGTTTTTACATTCTCTTTTCTCCATTTTCTTTTTATTTCTAATTTTATAAATTAGAAAAAATAATAAAATACACCAAAACGACGTAATCTTTTTTAAAAATGACATAAAGTTGTGTCATTTAAACTAAACCCATATCTTAAATACCTATAATCATTAAATGAATGAAAATCAATAGCTAAAATAGAATATATTTTTTTCAACCTTATACTCAGAGTCCCCCTAAAAAGAAGAAGAAGAATAATGCCGAAATAGGTATGTCAATGAGAAACCGTCACGATGTGCATAAGATAAACATGATTGACATTGCGTTGCAAAAAAGGAATATTTTATGGCTAATGTTTTCAACTTTTTATCATCAACAATTGCATATATAAAAAATCAAGGGAAGAAAAAAAAATCTATTGGCTGAGTATTTATAATAGATAGAATATTATTACTATCAATATCACTATAAGTTTTGTTTCACCATTGATACTTAAATTTTTTCTTTTTTCTTCATATATTTAATAATTTATATTATTTTCAATTGTGTATAGTTATAATTCATCATATATAATATTTTCACATTTAAGATGAGGAATCATAATTATATTAGAGTGAAAATAAATACAACAATTGGATTAACATAATCAATCTAACAGTAAAAGAAATTGATAGTGATATAATAATAAGTAGGAGATATGATATTAATTAAGTGTTTTATTACTCATCTTTTGCGTAAGATAATTATCTTTTGTTGTTGAGAGAAAATGGATGAATCCTATTGCAACAAGATAAAAAGATAAGGTGCAAAATTAAAATGAGATAACATGAGAAAAATTATTTCATAGAAAATAATATTTTCTGTTAATTAATATTAATAAGGATTCATTTAATCTTATGTTGAAGGAGAGATTTTTGTGACACATATGTGATGGGACATGTCATTAAAAAAAAAGAAAAGAAAAAAAAAAAGAACGTTTTTCGATGGGTGTGTATAGATAAAAATATTTTTATGCAACATAAGAGTAGTTTTTCCCTGTTTATAATAATGTTTTATAATTCTCATTTTGTATGAGAATTGAAATCTCATGTGATTGAAATAAAAAACACGTGTGGAACCCATGTATTAGAAAAAAATCATATCTGAAGCCCATAACAGCACGAAAATGAAACGATACGTAGAAAACTTCCAACTCCAAGGAGAATTATAAAATCCTTAATAATATCCTATCTATTTATAATATAATCAATTTGCAGGAGAGAATCACACAACAAACATTTTTGCACCGTACGCAACCGTTGTGCTGACTCGTCTCGCCCCAAGCTTCTCTCTTTCCCTCTGCGAGAGGAAGAGGGTGGTATTGGATAACTTTTTCCGGGCAAAAAAATTTGTGGGGTTCATCAAAGTTTGCTCCTTTTTGCAGAAGAAGATAAAATTGATCAGAAAATAGCATTAATACTTAGTAATACTTATACTGGTTTAGGATAATGATTGTGAAGGTTGGAAATGGTGGAGGAGGAGGAAGATGGTTACGAGGTTTTGGAAGCTTGATTAGGAGGAAGCAAGTTGATTCTGTCCATGTCAGGAGACATGCTCAATTGGCTAGGAAGTTATCTGCTGTTGATCTCGTTGGAATTGGTAATTGTTCAATTCCACAACTTTTAAGAAGGAAAATGGAAAATTAGACTAGTGAAATTGTTTCTGAATGAATTAAGTAGATGTCATGACTTTGGAGTATATGATATTGTAATGCATACTTCTGTTTGTTATGGATGAGTGATTTTGCCTTCCTCTTTTATTTTTTATTTTTAATTTGATGCAGGTCAATGAAGTGCTTTGATTTTGCCCCTTATGCTAATTTTGATATGGGTTTGCTATCATTTTACTGATTCCCCCCATCGCCCCTTCTTTTTATAAATATGTAAATGTTGCTTTGGTGTGTCTTGTGTATGTTACTATGGTGGAAATTTGTGTTGGTTAGTGAAGAAGTGTGGGGTTGATTTTAGATTCAGATTGGGAATTATGCAGAACATGGAACGCCTGAAGAAAATCTAGTGATTTAAAGTTACTTAGAAATCTCATGGGATAAGAACTTAACGAAATCAGGATGAATGTATTTAGGAAAAACAATTGGATTGTCTTTGTTGTCTGTGGTTGTTGGGTTTCCTATCTTCAGTTCAATGAACAGGTAATTGAGGAGCATTCTCCCAGGCAATTTAGGGTATGCATAAACTGGAAAAATGTTTAAAGGGCTTGTGTGAAAGTAATTTTACATGCTAAATCATGTTTTATGTGGAAACTATAGGGTCAATGTTTTGATGTGTGAGCATTTGAAAATATCATCCATATAAATTGAAGTATTGAACATAGCAGATCCTTTATTCGTTGTGGAGGGGGTGCATTTGTACAACTAGAATAGAAGCATGAAAATGTTTCTTTCTTACTGATAGTGGTGCTAATTGAGAATAATTAGGTCAACTTAATGGCAGAATGAAGAAACATCAAAGCTTTATTGAAAATTAGTCATTTGATTTAAGTTACATTATCAAAAGGTAATAAGAGCTAGGCACTATTGTTGCTTCTGCAAAGACATAGTTTTATGGCCATAACACCGTTTAGTTAAGCACTTGTGCTTAAGATTTTTAAAGTTCTAAGGATGTTGTGTAATTTTGCCAAGACAAGCCCCCCATAAAGTGGATTAATTGTTCTTTTCTCTTTTAAGTTTTCTTGTTTGAGTTTTTGGATCTTATCAAGAAACACTGTGGCTTAGTTAACATAACATGCACAATTGCCAACTTTTAATTTATCTTTTCTCTAGTGAGTATGGACTTTAGTTTCTTTTTACCGAACATTTACTTGCCTAAAGGTAATTAACCATTGTTGAAAATCAGGGGTTGGAGCTACCATAGGAGCTGGAGTGTATATTCTCATTGGAACAGTTGCTAGAGAGAATGCAGGACCAGCACTTGTGATATCACTTCTCATTGCAGGAATAGCTGCTGCACTATCAGCTTTTTGTTATGCAGAGCTTGCATGTCGATGCCCGTCTGCGGGGAGTGCTTATCATTATACATACATATGCATTGGAGAAGGGTAAGTTACAATTTTTTCCTATTTTGGAACAAAAGTTTAGGTATAATGTTTAGCTGAACAGCTCATGTGAGTTGAAGAAATATATTGTTAGGTTTGTCAATATTAACAGAATAATTATTTAGTGCTATCCTGCTGCCAACTGCCTTTTGTGGTTGAGGCTATTTATGTAAATAAATGGCTTTATGCTTTTTTCTTTAAAAATTGTACTTAAAGGAGATATTTGAATGGTTATGATTTCTCTATTTGTTTTTCATCAATGTTAGTAAATCCATGATTTAGACATTGCTATTGATCTCAGGGTTGCTTGGTTGGTGGGTTGGGCCTTGATTCTAGAATACACAATTGGTGCTTCGGCTGTTGCTCGTGGCATAACCCCAAATTTGGTGTGTTCAACATTTTTTTCTTTCTAAACTCTAAATATATATTTTCTTTTTTATATTCATGGAACCTTTGTAATTGAGAATATACAAAGAGAGTAATTAAACACATACGAGTTATCGATTACCAGGAATCGTGCATTTTATGACACTTGTATCCAACAAGCACAACATACGTAACAATTCGGTTTTGTATTAATTTTGTTCTTGCTTATTGCAGGCCTTGTTTTTCGGTGGTGAGGACAACCTACCTTTATTTCTGGCTCGTCATACCTTACCAGGTCTTGGAGTTGTGGTTGATCCATGTGCAGCTGTATTAATTCTTCTTGTTACCGTACTCTTGTGCCTTGGAATCAAGGAGGTATACCTTTTAAAATAAAATATATATACGGAAACCACTTTTTTTTTTCCCACTTACCTACTTTATTTGACATTGATATTTCAGAGTTCAATGGCACAGTCCATAGTGACAACAGTAAATGTCTCTGTCATGCTTTTCATCATTATAACTGGTGGATATCTAGGTTTCAAGTCTGGATGGGTTGGATATGAACTCCCTAATGGGTAATGATTGTGTTTGTGTCTGCAATGTTCAGCTCATCATCTATAGCATACCTCTTTTTGATATAGCTGAAATTGTCTCTTATATCTCAGGTATTTTCCCTATGGAGTGAATGGGATGTTTACTGGGTCTGCGATAGTTTTCTTTTCATACATTGGATTTGATTCGGTGACCAGCACAGCTGAGGAGGTAAATATCCACTAGGGGGACTGATCTTTTAAGTCATGACTTAATTGTATTGGCAGAAACTAAATGCAAAACGCATCAATCAAGCATGCAATGCATTGTTGCACAATGCATTTAATATGTTGAATAAAAACCTGACTCTTACTGTGAAACCTCTCATTACTCTAGCATTTTTTAGGCTGGGGGATTCATTGTAGTTGTCACATTGTAATAAGACCCTGGTGACTGACATTCTCTATTTTTTCCTTTGCTTCTAAAAGTTGAGGAGACGAAACATAAATCATGGATCCACTAAGCCCTCTCGGGGACTTGCTTAACTTAAGAATAAGAAAGAGGAATCTTTATAAGCTTGTGAGTGGGAACTTGTTGATCTTCCCCGGGAAAATAAACAAAATAAGAATAAATTTATTTGTTGAAGATCTAGAGCTAGTTCTTTTCATGTATTACTGCTATATCCGTATATCTCTGTCTGGTAGTTTGAGTATCTCTAAAGCATCATCGCTTTGGGATGCTGGCATTGTGAAACAACATTCTTTTGAAGATTCACTTATTTAAGGATTTTGTTTTGTTATCATCCAGGTCAAAAATCCTCAACGAGATTTGCCACTTGGCATATCAACTGCATTAGCTATATGTTGCATTCTGTATATGCTTGTATCAGCAGTCATTGTTGGCTTAGTACCATATTATGAGTTGGACCCTGATACCCCAATCTCCTCAGCATTTTCTAGCTATGGGATGGAATGGGCAGTGTAAGGTTTGCTGTGGCACACTATTTTATTGTTTAGACTAACTCCAAATATATGGATGTCTCTTTGAATATTATGCTTGAAGCTCTGTTTTCCCCATGACAGGTATATAATAACAACTGGAGCTGTCACTGCTCTTTTTTCCAGTTTGTTGGGTTCAATTCTTCCTCAGGTACATAAACAAGCGCTTGAGATTTAATTTATTTTACATCTCTGTTGATCGCTTACTTAGTTATGGTTGGTTGTTAGGTTTTGGTTTTGAATTTTCATGACCTCTAAATAGCTTTTCCACTTCATCTATGCCCTGATTTGTTACTGGATTTTTTTTTCTTTTTTTAATTGTTGTTATGATACTACCTGAATGTTCTGGTCTAGCATGAGAAGAAATGTTGTAACAGGAAGTCAGGAACTGCTATTGTTATTACATTTCGAATTTCATACTCGCTTGCAATATTCCTAAAAAACACTGGCATGGAAAACTTCCTATGGCTCTTTCAATCCTCAATAGAGCAAATTTATCCTCTTGTTTAGCAATTCAATTTACCTATTCCCTTTTCGCGTGTTGAAAATATTGGAAATGACTTTTAAAATCATCACGCTGCTATATGACAATTAAAGTATATGAAATTTTTTCTGAATTAGATAATTAAAATTATTATATGAAAAATATATCATTGCATAAGGATTTTATTGAAGACATCAAGAAAAGATGGATGTGATTGAATTTTGAAGGGCATTAATGTATGTTCAAGGAAGTTGTTTTTGCTTTATATCATATTACCCTTTTCATTTTCCTCGAAAATTTCCCCACAAAACAACTTCTGACAAATTTTTGTCCTGGGACATTCATCTTTGGTATAAGGTCATGTTTTGACTTGCAAACATGATTTGATCCAAATGCATTTCTTTTAACTTGCCAGTCGTTGAAATCTATCTGTCAACTCTTTTTTGTTGTTTCTCAGATTTAATCTTTTGGTATAAAATGCATGAGTTCCGCATGCATAGTTTGTACTCCAAAATTTACGGGATGCCTTAGCATCAATTTATTTCTTAATTCTAAATGTCGCCATGTGTTTATTTTTATGTATAATTTTTGTTGCTGTTACTAGAATATTGTCTAATTTCGCAATCCTATAGTTTGTCAATGTGCAGTGCTACCAATACAGGTACCTTTTAGTTGACTCTTGAATATCAGATGTACATCTGTATATATACACGTGTCTATGCATAGATATGCCAACGTGTGTTGATAATGTTATTGTAAATTATGTCTATTGCACATGATAAATATATCTTTCCAATGGCATATATGTTTTGCAGCCACGAGTGTTTATGGCAATGGCTAGGGATGGTTTGTTACCATCTTTCTTCTCAGACATCCATAAAGGCACACAGATTCCTTTGAAAAGCACTATTGTCACCGGTGTCTTCGCAGCTGCTCTCGCATTCTTTATGAATGTCTCCCAGTTAGCAGGGATGGTAAGTTCAGTTGTATAATAACTTGAGACAAGACAATAACTAGGGAGATGCATCTTTCTTAGATTATTATAAACATATATCAGTTGTTATATTCGTTTCTTTGGGAATACAGGTTAGTGTGGGAACATTGCTTGCATTTACCACCGTTGCAGTTTCAGTTTTGATAATCAGATATGTTCCTCCTGATGAGGTACCCATTCCATCTTCACTTCTAACATCTGTTGATCCATCAGTGAGGCATTCTGGTGATGATATTGAGGAAGATAGTGCCATAAGTCCCACAGATCCTCTTCTTGACATGTCAGACTCTCTGCTTCGACATCCTTTAATCATAAAAGAAATAACCATAGGTAATTACTGTTCAAATCTTCCGGCCTTTTTATGGAATGAATTTGGATAAATTTCCGAATGTAGATGTCTCTGCTGTATCTGCAATTCTGCGTGTAGATAGAACAACCCTTTTATTGGTTGATGATTTCTATAGGATTGGATATGTAAATTAGTCTGGCTGACTAGAACATTCATAGAAATAATCTACTAGTAATTTTAGAAATTAGTATTAGAGGTTTCAAAGTATGCATTAGGTCATTTTCTTGTTTGAACCCATTTTTGTAATTCTTGTAATTTTGCTGTAACTTTCTATACCATCTATTGTTGGGCATTGCAGTGTTAGTGCTCCTCTACCATGTGAGACAATAATGTTCCATAATTAGGCCCGCCCAACTTGATGGTCTGGTCCTTTTGGGGATTGACTCAAAAGACTATCTTGAAGAGTCAATAATGTAGAGCAATTTAATGCTCACATTTTGTTGAAGAAGAGTTTCTCAAGTATATATATATTTTTTTAAGACAATTAATTTTGAAAATTCCAATCTATATTTCACACACACATGCCTAGTTTCAATCTTGGCAATAAATTTTTCTGTTAAAAATTTTTGGTATATATTTGATATTTTTTGTATCAACCTTTGCCTCCATTTTCTATGATTTGCTAGATAACGAATTTCGGTTTTGAGTTGTTTATACAGATGAACAGAATGAGAAAACTAGGCGGAGAATTGCTGCATGGACCATAGCCCTTCTGTGTATTGGGATTCTCATGGTTGCCAGTGCAGCTTCAGCTGACAGGTGTCCCAGGTCTGCCAATTTAGACAATCCTCACTAGTTTTGAAGTAACAGTGTGGATATTATCCTGGTGTTCTTTCCAGGAATGCATTTCAACTAAATATAACTCTACAATTGCTATCTGATTTCTTTGCAATAAATATGAAATCATGCAGTATAAATTTTGGCCAAAAAAAAGTGTTTCGTTTGAGTTAACAATTTGAATTATGTCTTTAAATTCATCAAGTGTTCTTTAATCTTTATCCTTACTTGTGTTCCCTTTTGGTGATTGTGCATATGCAGGATTTTGCGCTTAACATTGTACGGCGCGGGTGGAATTATTCTTTTGTGCAGTATAATTGTGTTGGCCTGCATGAAGCAAGATGATACGAGGCACAGCTTTGGACACTCAGGAGGTATGTTTAGTAGACAAGTCTAGATATCTCAACTTATCAGATTTTGATGGGCTTGTTAAACTCATTTTAGAACAGATCACAATTTTAGTAGCTTGCTCCTATTCAGAAGTTTCCTCTCTCTGGCATCTTATAATTAGCAAAGCTGCAAGATCAACAAAAGAATGAATAAATTATTTTATTAAATAAGGGCGAGCTTGGAGCAGCAGTAAGGTTGCTCAAGTCTAGGAAATAATCTTTTTGTAAAAATGTAAAGTTAAGATTGCGTACAATCGATCCTTACCCTTACCTTCATAGGTCGGGGAGCCCTATGCACCAGGGTTTGCCCTTTATCATATATTGAAATATATAAAACCATTAATGTAGCCTCACCCAACAGCTTAAGTTGTTGGGTTGAATTGGTTCTTTACATGGTATCAGAGCCTCGGTGTATCGGGTTCAATCCTCGCCGCCCCCCACTTTCTTTCAAGTGGAATTTCTTTGTTCGCACAGGTAGGTGGGCCTGTGCATTGTCCACCCTTCAAGCCCAATGGGCTCTCGTGTGAGGGGGCGTGTTGAAATATATAAAACCATTAATGCAGCCTCACCTAACAGCTTAAGTTGTTGGGTTGAATTGGTTCTTTACATCATCTTTACAAACTTTGTATGCAGTGTATCACAATCCTTTAACTAGCCATTTAACTGCTAGTTCATTGTTTTTTTTTTCTTAGTTCCATATAACAAGAAGCTTTGGTTAAATCTTACACAATGGTTTTGACACCTTGTATTTCAGGTTTTGTTTGCCCATTTGTTCCATTCTTACCTGCTCTCTGCATTCTTATAAACACCTACTTACTAATTGATCTTGGGTGAGAAATCTCTTGACAACCACACCTTCCTGTTTTGTTGGGGCAAGCATGCATAACATGAGCACCAACATCTAATCATTATTGTGTTTGAATTTCAGAGTTGATACATGGCTACGAGTTTCAGTATGGTTGTTGATAGGAGTACTTATATACTTGTTCTATGGCCGCAACCACAGCTCACTGTTAAATGCAATCTATGTTCCTTCAGCACGTGCCAATAAAATCCTTCGCACTCAAGCAGATAATGTATCATAGTATTTACACAGCAGGCATCAGGGTACCCTCACTTCAGGTCCCTATCTATTGTATATATTAAGGGTTTTATAATTCTCAAGAATTGAAATATTTCTACACACCATTCGATTTCTATATTGACGTGGATCCGACACATAATTTTTTCTAACATATGGGTCATATATGTTTTTTGTCTCTATAACATAAGATTTCGATTCTCATATAAATTGAGAATTATAAAACCCATATATTAATACTATCCATTCGTTACTAATTTGCCCCGTTACATATCTTACATCATTTTGTAAATTTCCTATTCTAAAGCCAAGACTTTGTTTCCGATATCAGATGGGTGATAACTATGATTATTCAATTGTTTTTTATTTTTTTTAAGCAAGTGGTATAATATATTTAACTGAACAAAGAAAATGCAATACATTTAAAGGTATTAAGTAGCATGTAACATCAGAAGAGACTTTTCTTTTTCTTTTGGCTTAAAATTTAACATTAGAAGAGGTATAGTCTATAACCAATTGCTTATGTGAGACTAGAGACAATGTACTTGAGTTTGAGAGTTTAAGTGGAATTTTTTTACAATAATTATAACTTAGTATGTTTTGAAGATTATGTCTTTGATTCAGCATAAATTAACCAAAAAGAGTTATTAATGAAGTCAACCTAGTTTCCATCAGTGTGATCTCTCTCTAGTTTGTCATACAAATGAGCACCACGAAAAATACTCAATTCAAAAATAATTCTTAAGATAAGTGCATTTCTGACACAGAATGAAGGTGAAGACTAAGGACATAAGATAAATGCCTAAGGACATATTAAAACATTGTTTAATTGAAAGTTTAAGAAAAGAAAGACTACCACTTAATATTATAACACTACATTAAGATTATTTAAATTTAAATGTATTAGTTATTACTTATATGTTTCAAAAAAGTGAGTGAAAATAATGAAGTGTGTAAATAAATATTAATTAGATAAATAATCTTTTCCTAAATTTAATAGGTGTAACACTGAAATTGCAAAACAAAATTGGCAAAATTGCAATCAAAGAGTTTTACATGTCTATTTCATGTATCCAACATACAACATATTAAAAGTATAAAAAAAAACTCGTTTGGCATTAAATAATTAATCGTACAAATGTGGATGGAATAAATAAAATTTAATGAATTACTTTTTTTCAATTTTAACCAATAATGTCTATACTACGGAGTATTGAAAATACTTTCCGAACATACATTCCCGTAAACATTCTTATTATTCCGTTGTTGAATTATTATAATTTTATAACCTTGTTCAAATGTGATATATAGGAATAATAGGGAAATATGATATATAGGAAAATGGATGTATATATAACACGTGAAAAATGAAATGATTACTTTTTTAAAATTATGTTGATTTATAAAAATATAACTGGGGTTTACAAAAAATAATCCTGTTTTTTTTTTTACGGTGATGCTAACTGGGCACCTTCAACCTGATAGATGAAACTGGAATTTCAACAGTGGATTTGTTCTGGGTAATTTCATATATAGCAGACAAGACAACCATATACCAGTTAAAAATCATAAAAAGTTTGTTATCAAAAAAAAAAAAAATCATAAAAAGTTGAAAATGAAAGATTAATATTATTATATTAAATAATGGTTTAATATTTTTTACATTATAAGAAATAAAAATTATCTCCTACTTACACGTAAAAATATATGAAATTCATATAAGGAGAATATATATAAAAAATGAAGTGAGAAATTGTTTTGCTTTTTGTAAAAACCACCTACGCAGAGGAGTTTCTTGGCCGGATGTTTTAGGACAAAAAACAAGATATTTTTATAATTATAAATTATTTCACGCAAATTAAGAAGGACGTCTTTTTCATTATAATTTTTTAAGTACTCATATATCTAGCTTCAAAATATGCCCCAAACGACGTCATTTTCACTGAACAGTACGTAAACATATATATATATATATATATATATATATAAATATTAAAATATAAATAATTTTATAAAAATATATATGTTTTATTTAAAAATATAACTGGGGACGCCATTTAGTTAGATGAGATGATATCTTAGAATTTTGTTGATAATAGACATATATAGCAGACACGACAACCATATAACAGTTAAAATATCCATAAAAAGTTATATATATATATATATATATATATATATATATATATATATATTATAAAAAATAAAATTCTCTTTCTTATACATAAATGGACGCTCAAAATGATAGACGCTTTTCTCAATAAATAAAGGGAAAACACCTTTATATTTTTTTGTCACATGACATTTAATCTTTTCTTTTTAAAATACACATCCTTTAAAAATATGCATTTTTTTTTTATATGAGATTCATATATATATATATATATATATATATATATATATATATATATATATATATATCCGACACAGTTTTATGTTTATAGAATTTTTTTTTATCTTAGAATATCATAAATACAAATCCACTAAATAAATAAATGCAATGAGAACACGTGACGTGATGATACATAATGATAAACAAGGCAAAGAGGTGTGTCTACTTATAAGCAGGCCCGTGGCGTGGATAGTGGAGGAGCATCATGCAATCATTAGCACAGAACAGAACTTAGAAATTTAGAATGAATGGTGTTATCATCGTCGTCGTAGCTTCGCAATAATTTCTTACGATACACAAAAAAAATAACGACGAACAACTTCTTTTTCTTTTGTCTTTTAAATAAAAAAACCCCACTTTTTTTTGCCTTTTCTTCCCCGTAACAAGAAGTTAACAACTCTGCCACTAAATAACGGGGAATTCCTGATTCTGCCTACAATCATTGGAATGAGAGCATATTAATTGGCCACCTTAGATTAGATTTCTCGTGTACTGTGATCTTGGAACAATCATTCATTACTTTGATTTCCCATTTACTGGGGAAGCTTGGTTTTGTGGTTGAGCAAATTTTGGTGTGTTTGTTTTTTTGTTTTTTTCTTTGATGGGTGTTTCGATTGGTTCACAATCACAAAAGGGTTCCATGAAGTTTTTTACTAGGAGGAAGCAGGTTGATTCTTCACGTAGGAACACTCAGGGTCTGCTTGCCAAGGAGTTAACTGTTCCTCATCTCATTGCAGTTGGTAATCAACTCAATTTCACTCTGTCTCTCTTTTCTATTCATCTTTTTAAGAAGACAAAAAAAAAAAAGGTTTCATTTTGAATCGTGTTTTCATCTGGGGTTCTTGGGATTTTGCTGATTTTCCTTGGAATTCGGTATTGTTACGTAGAAAAGTGTTTGGTTTATGTTCATCATGTTTGGACCTTGAATCATAGGACAACCTTTGTTTTCATTGTTTGATTTTCATTTTATGATTCCAATCTATTGTCTCTAGCATACATTTGGTTATTAACTTTGATATGTTTTGAGAAGGTGTTGGTTCAACAATTGGTGCTGGAGTGTATATTCTGGTTGGAACAGTTGCTAGAGAGCATGCTGGACCAGCTTTGGCCATTTCTTTTATGATTGCTGGATTAGCAGCTGGTCTTTCAGCCTTTTGCTATGCAGAGCTGGCTAGTCGCTGCCCTTCTGCTGGGAGTGCATATCACTATTCATACATATGTCTTGGGGAAGGGTACTCTTTCTCTTTCCATGTGCTTCAAAATTTTTCACCCATTTCTTCTTTGCCCTTCTAAGTATGCATGTTGACTTTGCTTATTCAGTGTTAAAGTGCTTGTGCAGAGCTAATGACTTGGTGCCTTATTTGGTGGTTCCTTTACTTCTCATAGTCATAACATTATGGTGGTACATACTCATAGTCAGTGAAAATAACCCACCTAATTGTATTTATTTTACCTACTTTTTATGGGAGTCCAACTATTTTTTGTTTTAATTAAGGAGTATGTATTACGTGAGTAAAACTGTTCCTTCATGACTGAAAGGTCAAGGGTTCGAATCCAGGAAACAGCCTCTTTGCAATTATGCAAGGGTAAGGCTGCGTACAAGGATTTCCTCCACCCCACACTCGCTAATCGGGTTTAACGGGGAGTGGTTTAAAGGAGTATGTATTAAGTGAGTACCGAAGATTTTATTTTTTTATATGGCAATTTGGGGTGTATGGGATTTTAATTTACATCGTCTTATATAAAAGAAATTGATGTCATTGTTGATTAATAGAAATGATTCCTTTGTTTCCAGTGTGGCTTGGTTGATTGGCTGGGCCTTGATACTGGAATATACACTTGGTAGTGCTGCTGTTGCTCGTGGCATATCCCCCAATATGGTATGGTGTTATTGTAACTCTTATATTGAGTCTTTGTTTGCCTTAGAGTATTTGATTATATTATCCAAGTCCAACTTTAAGTTTATGGCTTTTCTTCTATATTTCTAATAATTTGAGCTTGATTTGTCTTTCACTTTATTTTTCGTTAGTATGTGAATCAGAAAGGCTAATATGGCTTGCCATCTGGCAAAATCACTTTATTTCTTCAGAATTACAGCGAATAAAATGAATTTTTATTTGTGCATTAGTGTGACAAATATTCTAATTTTGTTTTTTGAAGTTCGGAATTTCTATTGGATGTTTTCCTTGTCTGAATATAACAAACTAGCTGATTTACTGGTTTGAATTGCAAGTAAAGTTTATCTGACCCAGCTATCGAATATTGACATGAGATATAAATATATGTCTCTGATTAGGCTGCACTTTTTGGTGGTGTGGACAATTTACCCATCTTTTTATCACGCCAACGCATTCCTGGGATTGATATTGTAGTGGACCCATGTGCAGCAATTTTGGTATTAATTGTTACTGGACTCCTATGTGTAGGGATCAAGGAGGTAGGTTTCTATTATAATTTTTTTTATTCTACCTTTATTTGAAATTTTATTTAGTTTATATTTCTTGAGTGTATGAGCTAGATTTTCTTTTCTTTTTGGTTCCTGTAACTTATATGCATCCTTTGCACATGAGTTGTGAGCACTGTGCATATCCATTCAAATTTAATTCTTTATTTTTCAAACTAAAATATCCAAATATATTTTTCTGAGAGTTCTTTTTAGCTTTGACTTCTTAACACATGCAGAGTACAGTGGTACAAGGCATAGTCACATCAGTGAATGTATGTGCATTGCTTTTTGTCATAGCTGCAGGTGGTTATATAGGATTCAAGTCTGGATGGGTTGGATATGAACTTCCTACAGGGTACTTTTAATGGGTACTTTAAATCTTTGTTTTACGCTTACCATATAGGTTTGATTTCTAGTTACTGAAAACTTGTCCCTTTTGCTTTAATAGGTTTTTTCCCTTTGGGGTTAATGGGATGCTTGCTGGTTCTGCAACAGTCTTCTTTGCATATGTAGGTTTTGATGCAATTGCCAGCACTGCTGAAGAGGTATAGATGATAGTGTCATGCAGTCTGATATATAATTGAGGATGTTCAACTGTGCAAACTTCCTGATAAGGTTTCACTTGATCAACAGGTGAAAAATCCTCAACGAGATTTGCCCCTCGGTATTGGAGGTGCACTGTTTCTTTGTTGTGGAATGTATATGATGGTCTCCATTGTTGTAGTTGGTTTAGTACCTTATTATGCAATTGATCCGGATACTCCCATATCATCTGCATTTGCTGACCATGGGATGCAATGGGCAGCGTGAGTTCATTATTCTGCAACTTTACTTTGCATCTGATTCTTCATGAAGTTTTCATAGCTCAATGGATGTACTAGGTGCCAAAGACAAAGTTTCCTGTTTGTGATTGTAGTTACATTATAAATGCTGGAGCTTCCACAGCTCTCTGCTCAGCATTAATGGGTGGGATACTTCCCCAGGTAAAGTAATGGAAACCTTGGTGTGTTTTGTTTCCATATTGAACCTCTGAAATATTTTATTATTTTATTCTTCTTTAGTGTCAATGGCATATATTTAATATGCAATTTGTCTATATTAGGTGAAAATAGTTCACCTTCTTATCTTGAATACATGTTATGATTAAAAATAGAAATTGTTGAGGCACTTATTAAATTTCCATTATTATGGGTAAATATAATTCTTCTTGGGTTTGGAATGAAGTGTTTGTTTGGAATAAAGTGTATGATTTTTATTAAACAAATTGAAAACTTTAGATTCTCATATAAACGATATCTAACAACTGTCATGATATATATTTTCTTGTTTAGTGAGCTCTGTATTGGTTGTATGAAATTAATTTTCGATGAAGAGGTAAAAAGATATTTGTAACGAGTACATTGTGGTAGGTGTTAATTTGGGATTTGCATAACTTCATTATTTCTATCAACCAGTTAGCCTGATTCTTAAACAATCGTGCAATGTACTAGAAGACCTAGGTGTAGTCTACTGAATTTCATTGAATTATCATGTACAAATATAAGCTGTTTTTCTTTTGCTGGTTTATGCTATGATTGCTTGTTCCAGTTATCACAAATTTTTTCCATTTTTCTTCTGAAGTATCTAATTTGCCTGGCAAAATTTTAAATGTTCTTTGTTTAATGTTTCTCAGCCAAGAATTTTGATGGCTATGGCAAGGGATGGGCTAGTGCCACCATTTTTTTCTGACATAAATAAGCACAGTCAGGTTCCTGTTAAGGGCACAATAGTTACTGGCCTTGTTGCTGCAGTCTTGGCATTTTCTATGGAAGTCTCTCAACTGGCAGGGATGGTAAGCCCACTTTTGAGACAGTCAAGATCCCCGGAACTTGTTTGCTAGGATTATTATCATTAATGTATACAAATTTCAGTACTAATTGACATCGTGCACTATAGTATACAACATACTTGTATTACCATGGAGAGTCTTTATATGAGTCATGGCACCAGGAAGCCATGATTCTTCAATTAAAAGTGTATAATGAATGTGTTTAAGAAGTGGGGGGCTGTTTGTTTATCTTTATAATGTTGAATATGTCAACAGAGTTTCAATCTAGCTAGAACAACCTACATTTATTTTTGTTTATTTTATTTTTTGTTTCCACACTCTTTTGTAAACATTACTAAGGTAGTTATGGTGGCATGTATGGTCTTCTCTGAAAGGTTCTTTGACTTTCATGTAAAAGGAATTTTACTGTTTTGTATGCATAGTATTATAGTACTAATATGTATTTAGCTTTTCTCCTGCAGGTTAGTGTGGGTACACTTCTAGCATTCACCATGGTGGCATTATCTGTGTTGGTTCTAAGATATATCCCTCCAGATAAAGTCCCATTGCTTCCTTCTCTCCAGGATTCAACTGCTTCAGTGTCAATGCAAAATAGTTTGAGCAGTTCAGAGAGCAATGTAGGATATGCAGAGGCAAATGTTGGTAGTTATGAGGACGAAAAGCCTTTAGTTGTTAAGGAGGATGTTTCAATTGATTATCCACTTATTGCTAAACATCTTGCCATAGGCAACCGTAAGTTATGGCTTTCCTTCTTTACCAATCTCTATCCTAAATAATGTAACTTTAGTGCTTAAGATATATAATTTATGTTGCTCAAGTAAATTACACCAATTCAATGGTGTTCATAATACACAGTTGGGGGTTGCTTTTCTCCTTAATTTCTTTTTGGGTGCGGGTGAGCCTGAGTAATGGTAAAATTGCTCCTTTGTGATTGTAAGGTCACAGGTTTGAATCTAGGAAACAACTTTCTTGCAAACATGCATGGATAAGGTTGCGTATATGGATTGCCCTTATTTATACCCTCACTTGTTGGGGTTTAATGGAGATTTTTTTTTAATGCGTGCAGATCTAAACAAGGGTAATCGACGAAGAGTTATTGGGTGGATCATAGCATTCATATGCTTAGGGGCGCTTGTCCTCACATATGCAGCTTCAGATTTGACTCTTCTTAGGTTAGTCTAGTGGAAGATTGTTATAGCTTTTCTCAAGCTGCACATGCAATGAGAATTTCTTGATACATAATCAAGATCTCTAAATAGTTTGGTGGCTCATTTGAAATGCAAGGAGGTGGGCTATTTATGGACTTGGCCTTATACCACAATTGATTTATGCACTTTGTTAGTGTTTGTCATGCCATTTAAGGATTGCTTGATGTTCTTAAGTTTTTTAAGCATTGTTTTATGCTATTGCCAGTTCTGTTCGCGTTGCGTTATGTGGAGTTGGCGGTACTCTTCTTTTGTCTGGTCTTGTATTTCTAACCTATACGGATCAAGATGATGCAAGGCACAACTTTGGGCACTCTGGAGGTATGCCTTACCATGATGTTCTTGTGTTTGATAAATTTATATGTGTTGTGTGAGTGTGTTTCTCATTCCTGTCAACTAATATAGATGTCATGCGGATCTTTTAGTGTCAGACATGGAGTTGTATAGAACAAGCGTTCTATAGTAACCATTAAAACAAACTATAGAAAGGTTGGACATGAATCATGTTCAGTTTAAGAGAAATAACTTTATTAGTAATCTCTTTTCAGGTTTCATTTGCCCATTTGTGCCACTGCTTCCCATTGCTTGCATTCTCATCAATTCCTACTTACTTATTAATCTTGGGTAAGCATTAATACTTAATTTTTACATGTTAAATATGCATATGGCCCATTTTTTTAAGTACTTTTTCTGTCAAGCTTTGTGTATGGAATGGAGGAACCAGTTGGAAAGTTTAGTTTTTATCCATTGATATGAAATCTTGAAAGTGAAGGAAGTGATTTGATTTCAAGATCTTAAAGTAACTAAGAGGGATGAGTTTTTTTTTTTATAATCATTTTTAGAATGAATATCAGAATATGGCTGGCATTCTCTTTCTGCTATGTCTGCCTTCATGTTAACAAAGTTATATCATCAGCTGAGTAATAGGAGAAGGTGAGGAACTCTAAATGCATAACAAATGTTAGTTTTTTGTGATTTTAATTGGAAAAACTCCTGTTTAGTTTCTTTTAATAAAATATATTTCCTTCTTGTTTCATAATTATAGTTTATGATAAAATAAAATAAAAAATTGTTACTGTTCTACAACTACAATTTCCTGCAATTCAAGGAACCAGAATGGAATTTTTCTTTTTATCTCTATTGTTTGGTTTTGAAACGAAATCTTCATGTCCTAAAATAAACTACAATTGAACATACAAGAATAAAGAGGGACGTGGACAAACTATAATAAGTTTTCTTCAATGTATTTTCTTTTTTAGTTGAATCAGCATTTCTCTATTTATATTTGTTTCTTGAATTTAATGATGGGAAAAATGTTTCTGCATTTATTCCCAAAACGACGTCGTTTTGGTATTGAAATATTAAAAAATTATAAATATAAAGACTATTATAACACTAAAATAAGTTAAAATTACAAAAACACCATGATTTCCGTCACAAAATGATGTCATATTGGACTTACGGCAGATAACTTATCTGCATTAACTTTAACTGTAAAAAAAGCGAATCCTTTAATGATTTCTGTAATTGTTGTGTCTTTCTTTCAGAGGGGGTACATGGTTGCGTGTTTCTCTATGGCTGGCAATAGGACTACTAGTTTATGTATTTTATGGCCGAACCCATAGCTCTCTAAAAGATGCAATTTATGTGCCATCAACGCAAGTGGATGAAATTTATTAGAATTCCATAATGAAGTTGGTTTCTTTGTGACTGAATGGCATCTTTTTGATTATGTAAAAGTAAGGCTGTTGTCTGCATCCCAAACCAAAGAAAATATTGCAGCTCAGCCACTTGTATAATCTAATCCCTGCACAGGAAATGCTTTTCAAGCTTAGGGATATATATTTGTTTTCTTCTGTCGAAGAAAGTCATTGTTATATAACATGTCTTCGTCATTATTTATCATTTGTAATTTTGTATGATATCAAGTGTTAATGGTTGAACTGGGGCTTGTTAAAAAATTGTAAATATAACTTGAAATTAGATTCAGAGTTTAATTAATTAAAAGCACACATTATTCACTTGTCAAGTAGTTAACACAAATTTAACTTTTAGACAAAAATAATAATTTTTTAAAATAATTAATCACCAAATAATTCGGTTACTCAATTAATGCACGTATCTACTAGTATGATTACAGGTTCTAAGATACCAAAGGTTTTGGTGATAACCCTGCCACTCTTGTTATTTAAGTTCAATTAATCAAAATTTGAAATAATGACTTATCCAAGTGGGTAATTCCTTCCAAAAATTCTCAAACAGAAAGGTTTGTCCTGACCATGATGAAATACCGATGTAACACTACGAAAAAAAAAAAGTTAATAATATAAATCATTCATTGATTGAACAGGTAATTAATAATTGAAAGTAAAAACAATTAACTCAAGTGAGAATTAGTTAATTATATTTGGCATTGTGAAGCTAACTTTGGCAAACTAAAATCATTTGTTGTGTTAAACCTCAAATATTATTATCATTTAAGTCTGAATGTGTTTAGATTATTTTATTTTGTATTCAAATAACATAATCAAAATTCCAATAAGTCTGAAGGTTTGTTTACATTAATTTATTTTACGTTTGAAATACATCTTACTAAGAAACCTTTTAACCGAAAAAAAAAAACACTTTAAAATTTAAGCTAAACAAAAATGCCCTGTAAGTTTGGAATATAATCTAGATGGAAAGAAAGAACTACATTTCTATGAGAATCATAAGGTAGCCATTCGAGTTCCATGCTCGTACACGAATCTATAAAAAGTATATAATGTCACAATACAGCAATATTGGTATTAAAGAATCTAATGACCAATGAGCTTACACAGCAAAACTTGAGTTTGGAGTAATGAAAGTACCAGAATTTCAATTGGGAAAAGAAAGGCAGCAAATACAATGCGATATGCAATATTACATCTCCCCTCTAGTAATAAGTTTTCATTTGATACTTCCAAAATAGGAGCTAGAGGGAAGCATCATAGCAAACAACAACTAAAGGAAAAACTAATAAGTATAAATAGATTGAAGATACAGAGGTATCATCGGGAGAAAAAACAAACAAAATTCACATTCATCATCATATACAAACATCTGAAGCATTAAAGTGATATACACACTATACAAAAGGAGCTTGGATAGTAAGCTCCCTCACCTTTCCTGCTTACGGTTGTCTTCCTTGGAAAAGAGTCACCCAGGTTCCTTTTTTCGCAGTTCAGGAACCAGGATGTGCCAAAAAACCTTCCCTGTCTGTAAGATCTGTACCATCAGTGCAAGAAAATATCTGTATTAGAAAAGATGCCACCAAAACCTGAATCATGCTTATAGAAAACATAGCTTTAGACAGCTAGTATACTTTCTATGAAAAAAATAAAGTTCAACTGCCAACCCGGTCTAGAAAATTATCATTATAAATAAATTCATTTCTGTGGCTACCAAATTGCCAGTCATTGAACAGGGCTGAGCAGTTTGAGTTCTGGCAATTTTCTCTTATTAACCATTTACTAATGTGTTATCAAAATAGAAGTTCCAATAGGCAAGACGGGAGAGTTTAGATATTTGCAGATAGGTATAAAAAAAAATTATAACGAATCAGTAGAGAATGATACAGGTCTCTCATACCATTCATCTGTTAGTTTGCATGAGCTTGCAACCACAGCCTGCCTGTGCATATGAAACCAATTTTTTTCTCGTAAGCACCACTATTCTGTGTTTTCCTCACAAATACTTTGGGTATCAATATCATGCCTCTCCACTAACCAAACTACTTTCATCTTTGCCAGAGACACTACCAACTTCTTTGTTGTTACTCTTCTTCATCTTGTCTTTGTTAGAGGAAGGCTTATCCGGGGAAGGGCTGACAGATTTCCTGGTAAACTTTTTCGATGTAAGTACAGAATCGTCCTCTGAACTCCTTTTAGATGAGGCTGTGACTTTGGGACTGCTAATCTTATCCTTAGGCTGTTCAATCTTCTCTTCGGCCAAACCATCTTTTGGCAAGCTGGTAATATTTTTGGATAAACCTTTATCAGGTGATTTTGATGAAGCTTCTGTATCTTCAGTTAGTTTGCCAGGCCCAGGAGGCTGTCTAACATCTGAATTTGAATTGTCTGGATCTGTATTAGGAAGCAGCGCTCGGTGACTAAATCGCAGCTGTCCCTTATCATTTATCTGCAGTGCATGCTTTAAACCATTAGAGAGAATGCCTACCATGAGATACAGTAAAATCAAATATTGTAAAATCATGATGAACTCAAGAATCATATCCTTCAGATATAATAAAGTTATACATAGTTCGTAATGAAACATATTATGCACGAACCAATCCAACTGGCTAACAGGTTGCTAACATGACTGAAAATGCAATTTTACCATATTCAGCAGATAGTTCTAATGATAAGGAGGAAACCAAATAAATAAATAAAGGGATTAGTGTTTCTCGTGTTATAGGTGTGGGACCCATGTTTTTTTTTAAACTCTTCTTTTCACATGGCCCTATGTGGATCTCACAAGCTTTTATGTGTGTAGGAGATAAATATCTCCTATAACATGATTAATCCCATAAATAAAAGAAATTTCAAAAAGTCATAGATTACGATTAAGGAAAGAACCAATTGTATCTATAAAAAAAGTTTGGCTCAGCTTCGTCATTCGTCACCACTACAGAGAATGAGAAAGGAAATATGAAAGCTAAACATCATATTTGATGAAATATAAGACTGAAATGTAATTTTCATATATTGATTGACACCCAAAGTGTACTTTATATACAGATTACAAGGTAGTTAAGGAGATGAAGAAATAAATAAAATACACAGTAACCGAAGAGGCATCACACTACTCAAAAAGACTAGTAGCTAGTAACAAGTAAATGACTCTAGAATATTCTACACTCCCCCTCAAGTTGGGAGATATATATTGATCATCCTCAACTTGCTAATTAAATCCTCAAAGATGGGTTTGTGTAATCCTTTGGTGAGAATGTCGGCTGTTTGCTCCTTGGTAGGTATATATGACAAACATACACTACCCTCCTCCAATTTTTCTTTGATAAAGTGACGATCAACCTCCACATGTTTTGTTCTGTCATGGTGAACTAGATTTTGAGCAATACTGACAGCAGCCTTATTATCACAATAGAGTCTGACAGGTAGAGAATAAGATATCTTTAATTCTTCAAGGAGTCTTCTTAACCAGATTCCTTCACAAATGCCATGGGCTAGCGCCCGAAATTCTGCTTCTGCACTGCTTCTGGCAACAACAGTTTGTTTCTTACTTCTCCAGGTCACAAGATTTCCCCAGACATAGGTACAATATCCTGAAGTGGATCTTCGGTCCATTGCAGAGCCAGCCCAATCAGCATCTGTATAGATTTCTATCATCCTCTTGTGTCCCCTTTTAAAGAGCATTCCTCGACCAGGGGTGTTTTTGAGGTACTTGAGAATTCTATAAACCGCACTAAGGTGTTTTTCCTTAGGAGAATGCATGAATTGGCTAACCATGCTAACAACAAATGCGATATCACGCCGACTATGAGATAAGTAGATTAACTTCCCTACCAACCTTTGGTACTGCTCCCTGTCAACATCTTTTCCATCTTCAATTCCCAATTTAATATTGGGTTCAACTGGAGTTTCTGCAGGTTTGCACCCAAGCATACCTGTTTCTTGTAGCAGATCTAGGATATATTTCTTCTGAGATAAGGAAATTCTCGCCTTGCTACGAGCAAATTCCATTCCAAGGAAATATTTGAGTGATCCAAGATCCTTCAGTTCAAACTGATTAGCTAAACTCCCCTTTAAAGATTTTATCTCCTCCCAGTCACCACCAGTGACAATTATGTCATCAACATAAACAATGAGGATAGCAATTTTGCCAATATCGGAGTGTTTAAAAAATAAAGTGTGATCAGTCTGAGCTTGGATAAATCCTCTTCCTTTAACAGCACGAGCAAACTTTTCAAACCACTCTCTAGGAGAATGTTTAAGTCCATAAAGAGACTTCTTCAACATGCATACTGAACCATCTCCCTCTTCAAAACCAGGTGGTGGATCCATGTAAACTTCCTCATGTAAGTCCCCATTTAAGAAGGCATTCTTTACGTCCAATTGATGCAAGGGCCAATCAAGGTTGGCAGCAAGTGATAGTAGGACTCGGATAGAGTTAAGTTTGGCAACGGGAGCGAACGTCTCCTGATAGTCTATCCCATATGTCTGAGTAAATCCTTTGGCAACCAATCTGGCCTTATATTTATTGATGTTGTTATCTGCATTAAATTTAATTGTGAACACTCATTTGCAACCTACAGTTTTCTTTCCTCTGGGAAGTGCCACGGACTCCCAAGTTCCATTTTTCTTAAGTGCATCCATTTCTTCAAAGACTGCATCCCTCCATTTTGAATCATTAAGTGCCTCTTGGATATTTTTTGGTATTTTTGTACCGTCTAATATAGTGTTGAAAGCACGAAAACCTGGAGATAACTTTTCATAAGAAATGTGATGAGAAATAGGATGAGCAGTGCAAGATCTAGTACCTTTTCGAAGGGCAATATGCATATCTAGGTCAGCTGTTCCAGTGTTCTCAAGTGGATTGCTGGAACTAGGACTCGGGTCAGAATCCTGGCAATCTAGAGGATCTTGGGGAGATTTACGCCTGCTGTAGAATTTTCCCCATTTACCGGGAGGATCGCCAGTCTCTGGTACAACTGTTGTCCTTGTCTCCTATACATTAACTCCCCCTGTCTCCAAAGGTAGGGGAACAACAGATGTTTCCAAGGGTAAAGGTAAGACAGTAGAATTATTTGGAATCCAACACTTGTCTTCATTTACACCGATAGACTCCCCCCGAAGAGAAGTCGAGGGGAAAAATGATTGTCCTTCATAAAAAGTAACATCCATAAAAAAAAGACCTTTCGAAGAGAAGGTGAGTAGCACTTGTACCCTTTTTGATTAGGAGGATATCCTATGAAGACACATCTAACAGATTTTGGATCAAGTTTGGACCTTTGATGTGTAGGAATATGAACAAAAACCACACAGCCAAACAACTTTGGAGGAAGGTAAGAGAGAGCCCGAAAGGAGGGAAAAGAGCGGGTAAGGCAAGATATGGGAGAATGAAAATTCAGGACACGAGAGGGCATCCGATTGATGAGATATGAGGCAGTCAATACAGCCTCCCCCCACAGGTATTTAGGGACATGCATCGTAAACAAGAAGGCTCTAGCAACTTCAATGAGATGTCTATTTTTTCTTTCAGCCACCCCATTTTGTTGAGGGGTGTTAGGACAAGAACTTTGATGGATAATACATTGCTTGGTTAGGTAATCACCGAGAATAGAATTAAAATACTCAGTACCGTTGTCAGTTCGCAGGATTTGGATAGAGGTCTGGAATTAAGTTTGTATCATAGCATAAAAGTTTTTAAAAGTGGCTGCAGCTTCAGACTTATCTTTTAGAAGATATACCCAGCACACTCTAGAATGATCATCAATGAAGGTAATAAACCAACGAGTTCCAGATATATTTTTTTCACGAGCTGGCACCCAAATATCACTATGAATCAATGTAAATGGAGACGAAACATGATAATCTCTGGGGAAATAAGAAACACGAGAGTGTTTTGCAAACTGACAATCATCACAAAAAAAGGAACTTGGCTTTTTATTGATAAATAAGTTTGGAAACAGTTTCTGAAGATAAAAGAAATTTGGGTGTCCTAAACGACGATACCACAACAAAACATCATTACAATCGTCTGATAAACATAAAGAGTGATTTGCAAAAAATCTCTTTTCATGAGAATCTTCTTCAAAATAGTAAAGCCCTTCTTCCTCTCTAACACTGCCAATCATCATCCCCGAATCCTGTTCCTGAAAAACACAGGTTTTGGCAGAGAATTTAGCAACACAATGCAATTCAGAGGAAAGTTTACTAATAGAGATAAGGTTACAAGTAAGAGAAGGGACATGAAGGACAGAATTCAGAGTAATATGTTCAGAGAGCTTAATGGATCCCTTTCCCGCAATATTAGAGAAACTACCATCAGCAGTCCTTATTCGTGACTGGTGATAATAAGGGGTATAGGAATAGGACAAGGATGCATTACTTGTCATATGATTAGAAGCTCCTGAATCAAGAATCCAACGACTACTACAATCAACATGGAATGTCATACCTTGTTGAGCAACATGACTAGTTGCCTCAGCAGATTGAGACATTACCTTCTGAAATTGCTCATACTGAGCTTTAGGGATGAATACACCATCGGAATTTGGAGAGGCACGAGACTCCTCACCCTTATCATCAGAAGAGATTTGATAAGCACGACTCTTGTTTAGCCCCTTTGTTTTCCAGTTTGGTGGTTTTCCATGAATTTCCCAACATTTTTCGCGAGTGTGACCACTCTTATTGCAATGAGAACACCATCGGTGAGAACGTTTTGCATCACTAGGGGGACGAGTGATATGCTCCCAGCATATATACTTTTATAGATCAAAAAAGCATGGAATCAGATCTAAAACTGTGTATAAAGGTGTATATGTGGTGAAATTATTGAATAAAAATTGTCAGACACTCTCTCACTCAAATTCTTCATGTTTATAGGAGAAAAAGGTCAAATAAAGAAGCAGGAAGAAAATCAAACAGAAGCTCCACGCTTCAAGCGTTCAATTCAACGCTTGAAGCGTAGGAAAAGACCCAAGACAGTGAGTCTATGCTTCAAGCGTAGAACCCTACGCTTGAAGCGTAGACAAGGAGGAAACAGACAGGAGCTCCACGCTTGGAGCGTGGATCCTGCGCTCCAAGCGTAGGGTTGAGATGGACAGCTGTCAGTTGCGAGGAAAGGAGAATTCTGAGGTGTATAAAAAGGGCACAAGACAACCCTAAAGACACACTTTTTCATTCAGGACAAATACTAGGTCATTCGGAGGAGGAAGCTCTGAAGATTGGGAGAGGAACATCTTCTTCTACCTTTCTGTAGTTCTTGTATTTGGATGTTTTTATTTGAATATTGGATTTTAGCCATGATAATGGTTGGCTAGAACCTCTTTGCTGTGGTTAGGGTCACGAACCCTTGTGAACCCCTGATACAATGGATTGAGTTTTTATTCATATATTTATCTTTTGAATTTCGTTCTATTCTGATCGTATTGTTATTGTTATTATTAGATCCGATCAATCTAGTAATTGATAATAAATCTGAGGATTAGGGCCAACAAGAGGAATCTGAGGTCTTTAATCCAGAAAGGGAATAGAACAACGGTATGAACATGATCTAGGGATAGACATGATTCATATTGTAGATGTTTTAATTATCGATCTTTATGCTTGATCTCATATAGGACACCTCAAGGAATTAGGGTTTTATATGAGGTTAAAGGGTTAATTCTTCAAGGGATTGAGAATTAACTATTGATATTTTTTATCTGATAATTATCTAATTTCACGATATATATATTGATATTTAACTTAATCCAGAGTAAAAGGTGGGGATCATCGGTAAGTGTTCTCTAACTGCAGCGTTTTTCTCATAAATTTCAAACCATTATTTTGTTGGATTCTCAATTATCCAAAAAGAACAAAAACACGTTTTATTTTACAACTCAAATTTCCACACAATCCTGACATTCGTGTCAAAAACCTCTTGGAATATTTAATCTTAAAAAGAATAGTTTAATTGATTTAGACACACTCTCTGTGGATACGAACTTTACTTATCATTTTATTACTTGCGCGATTCGGTACACTTGCCGATTCACGTCAACGAGGAGTATGTTTTGCTACTAAGGCAGATACATCGGAGGATTTAGAGTTCTTGTCTCCCAACATGACCTTTCGGTGAAGTTCCTCCCGTCGTACCATAGAAAAAGCAGCTGCAATGGAAGATAACGGGTTCTGTCCCAATATCCTTCCACGAACATCATCAAGATCACGATTAAGGCCAGCAAGAAAATCATAGAGACGTCTTTTCTCTAAGTAACTTTTAAACCTTGCATTAACTTCTAAACCTTGAAGATCTGCTGCATCATAAAGATCCAACTCCTACCACAAAGTTTTTAAAGCAAGAAAGTATTCAGTAACAGACATCCCCTCTTGATGTAACTCTCTTACCTTGGTGTTGAGTTCAAAAGCCTGAGAAGTATTGCCCAGGTCAGAATAATATTCTTTAACGACATCCCAAATTTCCTGAGCCGTATCAAGAAACAAATAAGTTTGACTGATATCAGGATCCATGCAGTTAGTCAACCAGTTCATGACCAAGGCATTCTCAGTCATCCATTTATCATAATCAGGTTCATTAGCTTCGGGTTTTTCCTTTTTTCCATCAAGATACCCCATTTTCCCTTTTGCTTGGATAAACAGCTTGACAGATTGATGCCATTGCACATAATTCTTACCGTTTAAACGGTGGTTAGTAATATGTATAGCTGGGTTGTCTCCGGAAGACGAAGAACAGGGAAGGGGAGAGACACCGGAAACACTACCGGGTGTTTTTTCAGAATACTTATTCTCAGCCTCATTATTTTCACCTTCCATCGTTCTTAAAAGAAGGAGAGCAACAGGTCACGCTTAGCACAGTGCTTGACGAAGAGGAAACTATTGGACCCAACAAGAAAAGTGCTCCAATCGTGAATTAAACCCTCAGAACAGGAAGAGGGAGGCCAGGCGAGCAGTTCTGTGCAAGCCGCGAGTCAAACGGAAGCCGGCAGGGCGGCGCGTGGCTTACATGCGCCGGAGATGCAGATCTGCAGTGGCGGCGTGTGGCTGACTTTCCGGCGACGGGGCTGACGTGGGTCGACTCGGAAATGGCTTCTGAGTCCAATGGTGGCCTTGGTTTCGTGATTGGAGCGGTCCAGATATGGTTTCTGAGTTATAGAAGAGGAACGGTGAAAACAAAATGGAAAAAGAGAACATAGAGGTTTACAAGATGACCACAGGATAACCTGCTCTTGATACCATGATGAAATATAAGACTGAAATGTAATTTTCATATATTGATTGACACCAAAGTGTACTTTATATACAGATTACAAGGTAGTTAAGGAGATGAAGAAATAAATAAAATACAAAGTAACCGAAGAGGCATCACACTACTCAAAAAGACTAGTAGCTAGTAACAAGTAAATGACTCTAGAATATTCTACAATATTGCAGGATAAATATATTAGGGATAAAAAAATAAGTTCTGACCATTCATATAAAGCAAATAACATCAAATATAGTGAAATTAATTATTGCTCTAAGCCCAAGAACGCCTCTCTTCTTTTTCTACTCAAAGGAGAAGAGAAGGTAGTGGGAGGTGCAATTGAGCAGAGCAGAGGAGACAGAAAAGGTAAGACAACTAAGGCAAAATAATCAATGATTCACAAAATCCTAAGTTCATAAAAAGAACCTTAATTTCAGTTTTTTATAAGGTTGTGGTCTTTCATCCTCAATTTTATTGTTTACACATTCATGTGGAAGCCTTTGTATTTTTCTTCCACAGAATTAGGTTAGATTAAGGTTAAGCTA
The DNA here is from genome assembly GCA_032173675.1 of Gastrolobium villosum. NCBI lineage: Eukaryota > Viridiplantae > Streptophyta > Magnoliopsida > Fabales > Fabaceae > Gastrolobium > Gastrolobium villosum. Next base: position 74,943 of record JAVKPL010015310.1, on the reverse strand, counting down.
GCTTGGTTGAAATGAATTTTTACTACCCGAAAAAAAAAAAAAATCATTGTTGTGGCAGCGCACACTCAGTATACGAGATTTAATGCAAACAATGTTGTACTATAATGAAACCTACGTACACGTAACCATTCTTGACACAAAACGGAAGTGGTTAAGTCAATTAAGAAATGGTTAATTTCAATAGTTATTATAACATTATTTAGTTAACCAATTATATTAGACTAACACTTGATTAATTACACGTAAATTTAGTTCAAAAAATCAGTGGTATTAATACCACTGGTAGTATGCTAGTGTTGAGAAAGGGGGGACCGGGAGAGAACCAGAAAGAACATAGACGAGGATGAAGAGAGGATGACATGTCCTACCTCGTTACTCCTGGATGGTGCTCTTACATAGCCTAACACTAATTATCTACTGTTGAGATATATAAAACCATTAATGTAGTCTCATCCAACAGCTTAACCTTTTGGGTTGAATTGGTTCTATACATGATATCAGAGCCTCGGTGTACCGGGTTCGAACCTCACCGCCCCCCACTTTCTTTCTAGTGGAATTTCTTTCTTCGCACAGGTAGGTGGGCTCTCATGTGAGGGGGCGTGTTGAGATATATAAAACCATTAATGTAGCCTCATCCAACAGTTTAAGCTTTTGGGTTGAATTGGTTCTTTACATCTAATTATACTCCTACAATTACACAAAGGCAGTACTACCATTATTTTATATTCCTCAACACTAAGCAAATCAAAACACAAGCATGATTATTTATTTAGTTAACCAGCGCTGCTATAGAACATTGTCTTCTTACTTACTAAACACCCTCAAAGTGTGAACATATACATAACTCACTAAAAAAACCAGCACATAGGACAAACATCAAATGGGAGGACTAGCTTGGCTATGTTGAATCACCAAAAGGGAAAACCACGGTGCACAAGACACCTCGACTTGCGAGGGTAGGGGTGAGGGTCGATTCTACGCAGCCTATGTTGAATCACCATCAATATAAAAAGGATAAGCTATGACTAATCTGGGCATAGAACCATTGCTAATTTTGAAGTTGATTTAAAGCTAACAATATGTATAATAACATACCTCTATAAGCTTTACATCAATACGATCTCCCACTTTGAAAGCCTGGAAGAATATAAATCAAATATTATCCCACAATCAATTGCATCAACATAAACATCAACATCACCTTTATCCCAAATTAATTGGAGTCGGTGGTAGATGAGGAAAGATATAAAACGGTTGAAAAGGGAAAAACAAATAATAAAATAATAAAATAATAATAATAATAATAATAATAAATATATATATGTGTGTATATATAAATAAATAAAAGTAAAAAGAAAATGCCTACATCTTCTGCCTTGGGTAGCCAACCTGAACTCAGTTCACTGATATGGCAAAGTCCCTACACAAATGAGAAGAAATGTCCAAATTGTAGTTATAAAGTTTGGAAATTCTACCATTCTATCGAAGCATTAACTTTTTTTCTTTCAAATCCTTTTAAAGCATTCTTAAGCACGACAATCCAGGTATCAGCTCAAAAACATTTAGATTCAAGAAATAGAACACACAACGAAGATACTTCACAAGAAAACCCAAACTTCAACTTTGTTCAAGAAGCAATCTAACAATATCTGTTTCTAATCATATAATATTAATGTTTTTGGCAATTAGGTGGAAGTATGTACCTCTCGTCCAGGTGCAATCTCTACAAAAACTCCGTATGGAGCTACTGATTTGATTTCACAGTTCCTGAAATATAGAAGGCAGAACAATTATATATATACTTTTGATCAATATTCTTTTTTAGGCAAAAAAAAACTGAGCATCATTTAAAGGAAAAACAAGAGGACGAATTTTTTTTCTATAATAAAGATGATATTCGTCAAGACAAAGAGAGGAAAAACAAGAGGAGAATACATCATTCATGTCACAAAACTTAAAAAAAAAAAAAAATCATGAAAAGTAATACGTCAACACCTCCTTTCTATTTTATAAACAAGAGAACATATCATTCTCAATGGCCATGGGGTAAACACCAGAAAAGCCAGATGAACAATTCTGAGCCAAAACATGCACGTCTTTCATTTGAAATAAAAGAAAAAAGGAAGTTGAAAAAAGATGGAAATTGTTAGGGAATAGTATGAACCATTAAAAAGCCCTCATCCATTAGTTTAAACTTTTGGGTTGAATTGGTTCTAAACATTCATTATATTCTCTAATGCGTCCCCTCACACGCGAGCCCATTGGACTTGAAGGGTGGATGATGCATCAGGCCTAGCCTACCTGTGCTAAGAAATTCCACAAGAGAAAGTGGGGGCAGTACAGATTGAACCTGTGACACTAAGGCTCTGATACCATGTAAAGAACCAATTCAACCTAAAAGCTTAAGCTAGTGGGTGAGGGCTTTTTAATGGTTTATTCTATTCTCTAACACTCCCCCTCACAGGAGAGCCCACTAGGCTTGAAGGTGGACAATGCACAGTCCCACCTACCCGTGCTAAGAAAACTCCACAAGAGAAAGTGGGGGGCAGTGAGGATCTATCCCGTCTAAAGAACCAATTCAACACAAAAGCTTAAGTTGATGGGTGAGACTATATTAATGGTTTTTTATATGACTCTTAACACGCCCCCTCACATGAGAGCCCACTGGGCTTGAAGGGTAGACTATGCACAGACCCACCTACCTGTGCTTTGAAACTCCACAATATTGAATTAATTATTAATTAAATGGGGAGCGGTGAGGATAGAACCCGGGACATAAGGCTCTGATACCATGTATAGAACCAATTCAACCCAAAAGCTTAAGCTGGTGGTTGAGGGTTTTTTAATGATTTATACTATTCTCTAACAAAAATATAAATGAAAGCCCCCAAAACAAAATAAAAAAAGGAGCTTTGGTTTGCTTTCCAAACATTTAGTAAGTAATGCACAACATTGTTATAGATAATCTCTATATATATTATTGATAGACTTAAATATAAAAGAATATTGTGTATATTGAATAATTGTAGTGAATTATAATGTATAAGAGCTCTCTATTTATGAAGACTAGAAAAAACTAATGAACTGAGTTTATACGATGTGGGACTATACACTGAACAACTATACGATGTGGGACTATATACAGAACAACTATTCTAACACTCCCCCTCAAGCTGGAGCATATATATCGTAAGCACCCAGCTTGCCACAAATATATTCAACTCGAGGTCCCCTAAGAGTTTTAGTGAAGACATCTGCGAGTTGATCACTGGAGTTAACAAATGTCGTTTTGATTTCTCCTGACTGAATCTTTTCTCGAATGAAGTGACAATCGATCTCTATATATTTGGTTCTCTCATGAAATACAGGATTAGAGGATATATGTAGTGCAGCTTGATTGTCACAGATGAAAGTCATGGGTTGTTTATGTTCACAAAGATGGAGCTCCCGAATCAACTGCTTCAACCAGATTAGCTCACAAGTAGCAACTCTCGTTACACGATATTCGGCCTCTGAACTAGATCGGGCAACAACGGTTTGTTTCTTACTTTTCCAAGAAATTAGGTTTCCTCCAAAGAAAACACAATAGCCTGAAGTAGAGCGCCTAACCGAGGGTAATCCTGCTCAATCGGCATCTGAATAACCACAAATTTATGTATTTCCCTGATCTGAATATAATAAACCTTTCCCTGGTGCTCCTTTGATGTAATGAACGATCCTAACAGCAGCATCCCAACGAGAATCACACTGAGAATGAAGACACTGACTAGCGACACTAACAGCAAAAGAAATGTCCGACCTAGATACAGTGAGATAATTGAGCTTCCCGATCAACCTTCGATAACGTCCAGGATCAGATAACGGCTCCCCCTGTCCGGGCAATAACTTGACATTGGGATCCATCGGTGTATCAACTGGTTTACACCCCAACATACCAGTCTCTTCTAGGATATCCAAGGCATACTTCCTTTGACAGATAGAAATGCCCTGTCTAGATTGCGCCACCTCAATTCCCAAGAAGTAACGCAGCTTCCTAAGGTCCTTTGTTTAAAATTGACTGAATAAATGCTGTTTTAACTGACGAATTCCGTCTTGATCACTTCTAGTGAGAATGATGTCATTAACATAGACTTATAAATAGATGCATTTATCAAGAGATGTGATCCTATAAAATACAAAATGGCCAATTTTAATGTGGATTAAGCCAAACGCCTGAACAGCAGAACTGAAGCGACTGAACCATGCCCGAGGAGACTACTTGAGACCATATAAGGATTTGCGAAGCGACACACCTTCCCAGACTCCCCCTGAGCAACAAAACCAGGTGGTTGCTCCATGTAAACTTCTTCTTATAAATCACCATGAAGAAAGACATTTTTGATGTCAAGTTGAAGGAGTGGCCAATGACGAACAGCAGCAAGGGCAAGAAACAAGCGTGCCTTGAGACGATCAACATGGCCATCAGGTCCAACTTTCACAGTAAAAACCCAACGACAACCAACGATAGACTTCTCTGGAGGAGCAGAAACAAGGTCCCAAGTGCCATTGGTATGAAGTGCGGTCATCTCATCAAGCATCGCTTGGCGCCACCTTGGATGGGAAAACGCTTCACCTGTGGTCTTAGGAATAGAAATAGAAGAAAGACTAGAAACAAAGGTGAAATGAGGAGGAGAAATAGGGATAGCCTCTGGTGAAGGACCCAGAGTACAAGAATCAACGACAGGAGGCGATGAGTCAGCAGGAGTCGAGTCGACAGGAGGCACAGTTTTACGACACTGATAGGTGAGAAATGGACGGTCCTCAAGTACGGAAGCAATAGATTGCTCATCTGGAATAGAAGTACCTGCAGCTAGCAAAGACAAGTCAAAAAAAGGAACAGGAAGAACATGATCAACCTGTGACAATTCAGATGGGATAGAATTAAAGGGTTGTTGATCAAGAAAAGTGACATCAGCGGAAACAAAGTAACGCTTGAGATCAGGAGAATAACAACGATAACCCTTTTGAATACGAGAATAACCAAGAAAGATACATTGAAAGGCTTTGGATGTTAATTTATCCTTACCAGGAGTGAGATCATGAACAAAACAAATACAACCAAAGACACATGGAGTTAGAGGATAAAGAGAAGCATCTAGAAACAATAGATTATGAGGAATGTCATTGTTGAGCACAGATGAAGGTATGCGATTGATGAGAAAACAAGAGATGAGAACAGCATCTGCCCAGAAGTGAAGGGGAACCTGCATATGAATAAGAAAGGTACGGGCAGTTTCAATGAGATGTCTGTTTTTACGTTTAGCCACCCCATTTTGTTGTGGAGAGTGAGGACAAATAGTTTGATGTAAAGTACCTTGTGTAGCCAAGAAATTAGAAAAATCAATAGAAACATATTCTTTAGCATTATCACTACGTAGAATACGAATAGAAATACCAAATTGAGTATGAATCAGAACGATTTTTCATTAAATAGATCCAAGTGCAACGGGAAAAATCATCAATAAAGATAACGAAATATCAGAAACCTAAAACAGACAAGGTACGACTTGGACCCCAGATATCTGAATGAACAAGAGAGAAAGAGGCATCAGCTCGTTTGTTGACTCGACTGGCAAAAGAGGAGCGTGTATGCTTCCCTTCTTGACATGACACACAATCTAAAAACTGAAGACCGGATAAAAGAGGAACCATCTTCAGCAACTTTGAAAGACTTGGATAACCAAGGCGACTGTGGATAAGTTGTGGAGATTCTGAGAGAGAGAGCATGCCACTGAAGGATGAGGCACATCCAGATAGTAAAGCCCCCGTGACTCACGACCCACTCCAATCATCTTCCCCGTACCCGGATCCTGCACAGAAACAGAATGGTTAGAGAAAGTAATAGTGCAAGTGAGGGAGTGGATCAATTTACTAATAGAAATTAAGTTATAAGGGATGCCAGGAATGTAATAAACAGATGTCAAGGCCAAGGTAGAGGTCGGACGAGCTTGTCCAATCCCACGAACTAGGGTTTTGGTTCCATCAGCAAGGGTAAAAGAAGGTAAATGATCAGAATAAGTAAGAGATGTAAAGAGTTCCTTATTACCACAGAGATGATCGGTAGCACCTTAGTCAAATATCCAAGTGCCAAGTGATGTAGAATGACAAACACAAGCAACGGGATTACCTGTATATGGAGCGGAGGGCTGAAACTGAGGAGAAGCCTTCCTGAGAAGAGTTTCAAGTGTAGCATAGTCCGCAGGTGAGAGAGAAACTAAATCAAATGAGGCATTGTCTGACTGAGCTATATTCACAGCAAGAGATGTAATGGGCCCAATATTAGTAGAGATGATTCCTTAAGAGGTTTTGGTAGGAGGCGAAGGAGAGTTAACCTCCGAGAGATCAGGGGACGCTGCTGCCATTTAAAGACAAAATATAAAAGCCGTAGATGAAGGCAAACGATATCCAATCAAGGAGAACCACGGGTCTAAAGTGAGACCCACAAAGAACCAAGCACAGATCCAGAAAGAGGAAGAAAAGGCGAAAATTTCTGTCCAAGAACGGCCGGAAAACTCCACCGGAACAGTGCACATGCGCCGGTTGAAGGTGGCGCGTGGAGACGCGTGGCTGACGCGACGGTGGTCGGACCACCACAGAACTGGTCGCCGGGATGAGACGGTCCTGATCGCAGGTAGTCTGGAAAGAAATCTCGCCGGAAAATTTCTCCGGCGGCTGGAACAGTGACTGACGGTGGTTCCGGTGGCGGTCGGAGGTGCTGGCGCGTTGGGAAATTGCTCAGAAGGGGCTTATAGCCCTTGATGTCTTGCCGGAAGGACGCACGGCAAAGAAGATATGACTCCTAAGCAGTGGGCTTAGGTTTTGAAGCGAAAACAAGGTTTTTAGGCGGAAGCGAGGGTCTCTAGAACAAAAAAGCTCTGGTACCAACTTAAATATAAAAGAATATTGTGTATAATAATCGTAGTGAATTACAATGTATAAGAGCTCTCTATTTATAAAGACTAGAAAAAACTAATGGGCTGAGTTTATACGATGTGGGACTATATACTGAACAACTATACGATGTGGGACTATATACAGAACGACTATTCTAACAGATAGTATTAATTACAATGATTCAATCTCAGATATATAGTCCTACATTCCTAATCGAGTCTACAATATACAAAATATATCCTACCATAAATACCCATAATATCCTAACACTTCGCTCAAGCTGGTGCATAAAGTGAAAATGTTTGTCACAAACATAGTTGACTTAAAAGACTCAGCATTAGTGAAAATGTTCGTAAGTTGTTGTAAATAATACTGTATTATTGTTGTAAGTAATATTGTATTATTTAGATTACTCTATAAGCTTCTTTGGATTTAGCCCATTAGGTCATTTAGTCTCTTAAATAGAGAGCTTATACAATTATTCACACAAATTCAATAATACAATCTTTCTTTTCAAGTTGGTATTAGAGCTCTCGACTTTAAGGGGCTTGTTTCCGCGACCGCAGCCTTTAGTGGGGAACCCTTTTTTCCTTTTTTGGTCTCCTCACCGGCACAAGCTGCCGCCAGAAAAATTTTCTACGGACCTTTTGGACCAAGTGGACCATCATTTGACTCTTTTTTTCGAGATCTTTCATTCTACGGTGGTTTCGTGACCAACCGAAGCCCCCAACACCTTGAAAACTCCTTAGCCACACCTGCAGTTTCCGGCCGTCCACTTTTCCTACCATTTTCACCTCTGACCACCCACAGACACCGTAGCCTTCTCCATATCGATCAGCCCTTAAACGCCCAACGTCACCGGCCGGAGCTCACATGCGCCCATACGCGCGAACTTCCTTCTCTGCACATGGGCCTCACGCACAGTCAATCTCACTAGCGCGTGGATGGGTGATTCTGCCTTGGGTCACCGTCGTTTGGAATGTCTTGAACTTCTACTTTCTGGATCTGGTGATTGTTTTGGAGATTGGATATTGTTTGGCTAGTGCACCTTTGTTTTTCCCCCCAAAAAGTTTTGCCTTTTTTGGCTTTTTGGTTCTTTTTCGAACAGATTTGAACGTGTTGCTTCTATTTGGACTCAAACCTAAAGTTGTTTTGCTGTTTGGGTTCTTCGGAGACTTTTGTGACTTCGCTGGTAATTACCTACTTCTTTTATGTTGTTTTCTTTGATCTGTTTTTTGTCCGTGGGACCTATTGTAAGAGTGCTGGACACACAACAGACACGTGTTTTCCTCTTCATAGGAAGTGTGAAATGCTACTCCATATGTGAATATTCGGCAAGGGGAGTTGGTGCAGCTTACAGCCGCTATTGATACTCTGCATAAGCTGTTTGAACGTTCTTTGAGCTTGTTTGGTACGAACAGATGTTCTACATTCTTCTTGCACTGATTTTAAAATCTAATGGATTTTGGATTCTGGTGCAACTGATCATAAGATTTGTCTTGTTGAGTCTTTTCTTTCTTATCATCCTACTATTAGTAGTTATACTATAGCCATAGTCGATGGATCCCATAAATCAATTATTCATTCTGGTAACATTCAAATTCAACATACTACAAGTGATACCAAAATCAGCTATTGATGACACATCATACTTCTACAGCAGAATCTAGACCTGTCAAAATGGGCCAAGCCCCGCGGGCCGGCCCTTCAGCCCCATTTTTCAACCCAATTATTTTTCAACCCACATTTGGCAGGGCTGTTTTTGACCCTAGCCCCACCAACCCTCAGCTCTTTTGGGTTAACCCCATAACCCTACGGGCCAGCCCAATCGTTTTTCCCTTAAACCCTAAATCCCAATTTCTTTGATTTTATTCTTCACAAACGTTCCAATTTCGTTGGTTTTCTTCTTCAAGAGGGTTCCAATTTCTTCTTCTTCGACTATGTCTGTGGCAACCACACACCTTCACGGTATCTTCTCTCTCTTTTCAACTGTTACCGCTTCTTCCACTTTCAGCAATTCCAATTTTTTTTCTTCTTTTTATATTATATCACGCATAGAATTATTGATTGGAGGGGGATAAAAGATGACGCTGATAGGGACCCTGTTCCACCCCACTCTGATGTTTCTCTTCCAAAGTCTATTAGGAACCAATATACCATTTGCATGGTCAGCATCTTCCAAGAATGAAGGTGTTGATTATTCAGGTTGTGCAGATGCTTTGAGCATCCATAACTTGCATATAGTTGGTTCTAAGGTATCAAATCTTGTTGTGAACAACAATAGCAGCACCTTCAAGTCAGCTGAAATTAGACGTCAGCCACATGCATTTGCTAGAACTGAAGGGCATTTAAATTGCAGTACAAATTGTGGGAATAATGGCATCTAATCTGGCATTTCTACTTCATCTCAGGTTGCTAGCTGTTCCCCAAATTCTAAGAATGGCCTGAAAACATCTGTTCTGAAAGTTGTTGATCAGTTTAGAGGATCAAATTTTGTCTAAACACTTCCCACTAGCCGTTAGGAGTGATGTCGCTGGAAGATATAGTGACAAGGTTATTCTTGAACACATCTTTTTATGTTCTTTTGTGTCTTAAGGAACTGTTATCTTACATTGTTTATTTATAGTTGCTGCAGGGTCTTTTTCCATATGATTTGTTTGTCAAGCTGTTATTATTATTACTTTGCAATAAATTTAATACTATTGTGATAAAAAGCTTGCTTAGTTTACGTTTATTGGAAAAAAGTCAACTAGGCTATATGCATGAATACACTAAGTTAGTGATAATGAATGACTATTTTTTTGTATTTTTATGTGTGTGTGTGCATAATGTCCATTCGTTTGGTATTGAAGCAAAGTGCCAGAAAATCTTTTTTCGAGTTAAATAAGTGAAAGAAAGAAGAAAGTGAGAAGTGAACTGAAAGAAAGAAGAAGAAGAAAGAAATAAGCTAATCCAAGCATTCCTTGTGCTATTCAAGTGGAAAGTTCCCTTGCCAAATAACAGCCTACCCTCCAAAAGAATGCTTATCGTAGTTACTGCTCTGATGCCAAAATGTATCTCACTGTTGGGGATTGCCTACCTGAAGCTAGCTTAGTCTTACCATGATTCGGCTCAATATATAATTTTGGATTAAAATTTGGTTATTATAATGTACCTTTCATGTTTGCTGGCTCTTTTTATGGTGGTTTTCAAACTCTTGACTCTTATAATTAAAAAATCTGGGATATCTAGGCAGCCATTTGATAAGCTTTTGATGGGGAGGCTGATTGTGGTTTTTAGCCTCTCTTTTCAATGACATGCTTAGTTATTGTTTTCAAACTTGTGTTACAAGTGTTTTAATATTCACTAATAAAACAAATGCAGGAAGAGCTGGAAGAACTTGAAAGGATGGAGAAAGCATCTACATTGTGCAAAGAGTAAGCTGTATATGGTTAGTTTTTGGTAATGCCATCATAATTTTTTTATCACTCACGCTTTTATGTATATAATAATTACAATGTAATGCTATCATAAGAAACCAAATTAATTGTTTGTCAATTGACAACTGCACTTAGGAATGGCCAGTGCCTTGTCAACACTTTGTGGACAAGCTTAACGTGCAAAAGAATATGGCATGATGGGAGTGTATCTTCGAAGATTATGGATAGTTTTCTTTTTAACCGCGCTCCTCCTTCTTCCGGTGTTCCTCTTCACAAGCCCAATTTTGATGATCTTAGGCCAAGAAGAAAGCATAGCACAAGTGGCAGGCTACATGTCTCTTTGGTCATTTCCAGTCATGTTTGCATTTATTGTCTCATTCACTTGCTAGACTTCCCTTTAATCTCAGAGCAAGAACACCATTATTCTATTCTTGGCAGATTTCTCAATAATAATTCACATTATTTGTTTTAGCTTATATTTTATTATTTTACATTTTGAATATGTACAGATAAGATCATTTAACTTATAATTTGTTGAGTAGGTTATATCTCTAAGTTTATTTCATGTTACATAAGCTATAATTGATTTGTGGCCCGCGGGCCAGCCCTAACCCATGGGGTTATATAATTTTTTAGCCCGTGCGGGCTGTTTAATATGAGGGCTTTTTGGCCCTGGCCCGTGCGGGCGAGGGCCTAACGGGCCGGGCTGGCCCATTTTGACAGCTCTAGCATAATCTATGATTTGGCTCCATCACAAGCATATGGGGCACCCACCATTTAGTGTATTGAAGTCAATGTTTCCTTCTCTATTTCTAAATCAGTCGGTTAAGAACTTTCATTGCAATGTTTGTGAATTTGCAAAACACCATCGAGTGTCTTTCCTTCTAGTGCTATCAAAGACATTGAACCTTTTTCTCTTATTCATTCTAATGTTTGGTGGCCTTCTAAAGTGCATAGTATTTCAGGTGAAAAGTGGTTTGTTTCTTTTATTGATGATTATACTCAGCTGACATGGATATTCTTGATGAAACACAAGTCTGAAGTATAAGAGATATTTATCAGATTTTATCAAATGGTCGAGACTCAGTTTGGTAAAAATATTAAAAAGATTGATATCTAATAATGGTACTGAGTACGTCAGCCAACGGCTGCCGCAATTAATTTTAGACAAAGGTATGATTCATGTAGAGATATATAGTTCCACATTGGTTGTATGAGCAACTAATGTGACCTTTATAAGGCCTTGGGTACTATATAACACCCCAAAAGCTAGCTCAAGGGGTGGGAGTGCCCAAAGCCTTATAAAGGCCACATTAGTTGCTCATACAACCAATGTGGGACTATATATCTCAACACGCCCCCTCACACAAGAGCCCATTGAGCTTGAAGAGTGAATGATGCAACAGACCCAACCTACCTGTGCTAAGATATTCCACAAGAGAAAGTGGGGGGCGGCGAGGCTCTGATACCATGTAAAGAACCGATTCAATCCAAAAGCTTAAGCTGATGGGTGAGGCTACATTAATGGTTTTATATATATCTTAACAATTCATCAGCTCACATGTGTTGAAACCCCTCAACAAAACGGGATTGCTGAAAGAAAAAATTGTCACCTTCTTGAAGTCGTAGAGCATTTGCTTTTCCAGACATACGTTCCTAGTTCTTATTGAGGAGATGTTGTGTTAGTTGCAACTTTTTTGATCAACCACTTACCTTCACGGGTCCTTAACAATACCCATCATATTTATTCCACGACTTCCTTCTTTCCTTCTATTTCCATTTTGCAGAGTCTTCAGCCACGAGTGTTTTAGTGTGTTGCCTTTATCCATGTTCATAAACAACATCGAAGTAAGTTGATTCATAAACACCCTATCTCTCAATTTGTTTCTTCCACTAACCTTTCTATGTAGCACAAAAGCTTTATGTCGGCACTAGATTCCATTTCCAACCCAAAACCAGTGCACGAAGCATTAAAATATGAGAATTGGGTTTAGACCATGCAAGATGAGATGAATGTCTTGGAGAAGAATAAAACATGAAAGGTGGTTGATAAACCCAATATAAAGAAAGCAGTAGGGTGCAGATGAAATTTTGCCCTAAAGTATAACTCTGATAGTACTCTTGAGAGATATAAGATTCAGTTAGTAGCCAAGGGTTACACTCAGACCTATGGTATTGATTATGAAGAAATTTTTGCTCTAGTTGCAAAGATGAATACTGTGCAAGCCTTGTTATCCCTTACTGCCTATTACAATTGAGATATAAATCAATTTGATGTGAAGAATATTTTTCTTAATGGTGGGTTAGAAAAAGAGGTTTACATGGATATCCCACTAGGATTTGACTCTATTGATGGAAAAGATAAGGTTTGTGGGTTCAAAAAAGCCTTATACTGCTTAAAGCAGTCCCCTAGTACTTGGTTTAGGAGATTTATATTAGATAATAGTATAAACCATTAAAAAGCCCTCAATCAAGCTTTTAGGTTGAATTGGATCTGTACATGGTATCAGAGCCTTAGTGTCTCGGGTTTAATCCTTGCCACCCCCCATTTTCTTTGTGGAATTTCTTAGCACAAGTAGACTGGGCATGATGCATCATCCACCTTTCATGCCCAATGGGCTCTCTTGTGAGGAGCGTGTTAGAGAATAATATAAATAATTAAAAATCTCTCACCCACCAATTGGTTCTTTACAATTTACTAATGTTATGATGACCTTAGGGTACAAACAGAATTAAAGAGATCACACATTTTTCTTTAAACACTCTCAAGATGGAAAGCTCATTGTGCTCCTTGTATATATTGATGACATTATTATAACAGGTTATGATAGTGTTCAGAAACGTGTTTTACAAGCACAACTAGCCTCTGAATTTGAAATTAAGGTCCTTAGGAGATTAAAGTATTTCCTAGGGAGAAAGGTAGCTCATTCAAAGGAAGGAAACTTTATCAGTCAGAGAAAATATGTTCTTGATTTTCTTAAGGAGGCAGGAAAACTTGGATGTAAACCTTCTAATACTCCTATTGAGCAAAATCACAATATGGGATATGAAGAAGAGAGTCATCCAGTTGATAAAGGGAAGTATCAACGGTTAGTTAGGTGATTGATATATCTAACTTATACTAGACCAGATTCAGCTTATGCTGTTAGTATTGTCAGTCAATTCAAGCATAGTCCGAGAGAAAAACACATGCAAACAGTGGAAAGAATTCTTAAGTATCTTAAGACTACTCCTGGCAGAGGACTATTATTTCGGCGTGATGGAAATCTTCCCATAGAAGTTTACACTGATGCTGATTATGCTGGGTCAGTGACTGACCAGAAACTGTCGATCTACCACTGTTATTGTATGTTTCTTTGTGGTAATTTAGTGACATGGAGAAGTTGAGTTTAGAGCGATGGCCCAAGATATTTGTGAATTATTATAGTTAAAAATTATGCTTGATGATCTCTAGATAAAATGTGAAAGATCTATGAAACTGTTTTGTGATAATAAGTCCGCCAGCTATATAGCTCATAATCCAGTCCAACATGATCGAACTAATCATATTGAGGTCGATTGTCATTTCATTAAAGAGAAACTTGATAGTGGGCTGATCTCTACTCCATCCCCTCTGGGAGTTAATTAACTAATGTTTTGACAAAAGGACTCTCCATAGATAGATTTCAAGAACTTCCTAGTAAGCTAGGAATAATAAACATCTATTCCTCAGCTTGAGAGGGAGTATTGTAAATAATATTGTATTATTTAGATTAATATTTTATTATTTAGATTACTCTAGAACCTTCTTTAGGCTTAGCCCATTAGGTCATTTAGTCTATGTAAATAGAGAGCTCTTGTACAGTTACTTACACAATTCAATAATACACTCTTTCTTTTCAAGTTAAGTTGATCATTAGAGTTTACAAATGCTATTGCAATTTATCAAGAGTGAATTTTCTCTCCTATAACGTGACAATCAATCTCAATGTGTATTGTTCTTTCATGAAAGACAGGTTTTGAAGATATATATATATATAATACAGTTTGATTATCACATGAGTTTCATCAATTGTGTTTCACAAATGTTCAATTCTTAGAGAAACTGTTTCAATCCAATGAGTTCACAAGTTATGGTTCTCATTGCTTGATATTTAACATCTATATATGATCTAGCAACCACAATTTGCTTCTTGAACACAGTAACCAAAAGTAGAGAATCTATTCGAGGGAAAGCTCGCCCAACGAGTATTTTGTATATATACAATATGCCCCCTTTTTCCTTTAGTAAGCCTTGCGGCTGCTTCTTTGTTATAAAGCCAAATTCAAGGAAATCAAGGAATTGACTTAGAAAACTTACAACAAAGGAGATATCTGGTCTCATTATTCTGAAGTAATTTAATTTTCTAACCTTCGATGGAATTAAAATGTATGAATGTATTGTATTCAATTGTATTTAGAATTGTACAAAAGTCCTCTATTTAAAGAGGTTAAAAGACCTAATTGGTCAAACCCAAATAACCTACTAGAATAACAGAATAATAAAAATATAATATTATGTAATACAATATTATTTCTAACACTCCCCCTCAAGCTGGTGAGTATATATCATAAGATCTCGGCTTGTTACATATATGATTTATTCAGGGACCTCTGAGAGCTTTGGTAAAAAATCTACAAGTTAATCACTGGAATTGACAAATGTTGTCTCGATTTCTCCTGACTGAATCTTCTCTCTAACAAAGCGACAATCAATTTCTATATGTTTGGTCCTCTCATAAAAGACTGGGTTAGAAGATATATGCAATGCTGCTTGATTGTAACAAATGAGCTTCATGGGCTGTTGTTCACAGAGATGTAATTCCTTAAGCAATTGTTTTAGCCAGATGAGCTCACAGGTTGCATTTCTCATTGCCTGATATTCTGCCTCTGCACTTGACCTGGCGACCACAGTTTGTTTCTTACTCTTCCAAGAGATCAAGTTTCCTTTGAGGAGAACACAATACCCCGAGGCGGATCGTCTGTCTGAAGGAGAACCTGCCCAGTCAGCATCTGAATAGCTAGACACCTTTGAATTCCCTTTATTTGTGTATAATAAACCTCTTCTTGGTTGCTTGATATATCGAAGAATCTAGATAACTGCATCTCAATGGGAGTTACAAGGAAAGTCAAGGAATTGACTTGCCACACTAACTATAAAAGAGATGTCTGGTATTGTCACAGTAAGATAGTTCAACTTTCCAACTAGCCGGCGATAACAACCAGGGTCTGCCAATGGCTCCCCCTGTCCGGGTAACAGCTTAACATTAGGATCCATAGGTGTATCAATATGTTTACATCCCAACATACCAGTCTCATCTAGAATATCTAGTGCATACTTCCTCTGACAAATGGAAATATCCTGCCTAGACTGTGTCACTATGATCCCTAAGAAATATCGAAGTCTGCCAAGAGCTTTTGTCTGAAACTAATTGAACAAGTATTTCTTTAACTGATCAATCCCACTTTGTTCGCTGATGATGTCATCAACATAGATCAGGAGATAGATGTACTGGCCAGAAGACTATGCCTATAGAAGACAGAATGATCGACTTTACTTCTGGTTAAGCCAAAGGATTGAATAGCAGAACTAAAATGAATAAACCAGGCCCAAGGGGACTGCTTCAGGCCATATAAAGATTTACAAAGCTTACATACCATTCCAAAATTCTCCCTCTGAGCAACAAAACCCATATATACTTCCTCTTGCAAGTCACCACGTAAGAAGGTATTTTTGATATCAAGCTGTAGAAGGGGCCATTGATGAATGGCAGCAAGTGCAAGAAACACACGAACAGAAGCCATCTTGACAAAAGGACAAAAAGTATCCCCATAATCAAGACCAAATATCTGAGTGTACCCCTTGGTCACCAAACGAGAGTGACAGAGGGTAGGATTTTAGAATAAGAAAGTGAAGTGAAGAAATCCTTATTACCACAATGGTGATGAGTAGCACTTAAGTCTATTATCCAGGGTCAAAGAGATGATTGAGAAAGACAAGCAACATGATTACCAGTGTCTTGAGGAGGATGCTGAGAAGAAACCTTATTGAGAAGTGTCTCATAGTCGGCACTTGAAAGAGTTATTGATCCTGTAGAAGGTGGTGTAGCATCTGTCTGATTAAAGTTGGCAGTCAGTGGCTTTAAATGAGAGTACTTCCTATAACAGCGTTCTTCAAAATGTCCAAGATTCTGGCATTGCAACAAGGCCTCTGTTCGCAGCCACCCTGGTTAGAATATTCTCACGAACACTTTCTAAATCTTCTGAAAGACCGGAGAGGGTCACGACCATAAAGAAGCGCTCCACTTGCTTCTTGTATGCAGAGGCATCTGTAGCATGAGGTAACATAGCCAAGAATTCTTGCATCAAAGAACGAGTCTTACCAATATAAGTCTTCATTCAAGATTCTGATGATTTGCGCAATTCCATTATCCGAAAAATAATGAAATAAAGCTGTTGAATGTCATTGGTGTAGAGGATTTTAGCTTCCTTCCATATGTCATAGCAGGTCTCAAAAGGCATGAAAATGTCTATAATTGTCGGATCAATGGACTGCCAAAGGATACTTACCAGTTGAGCATCAACCTTTACCCACTCAGATGTCTGATCCTTTGAAATATCAGCAGACTTAGTTGTGAGATGTTTTCCGTGTCCCTGACCAATAAATCAGATCTTAACTGAGGTGGACCAGGTCTTGTAAGTAGCAGATCCAATCAGTTTCATCGTTGTAATGGATACTGGAGATGACGCCAATAGTGTTTTTGGACGCATTACCTGGGCCCTCCATCATAAAAATAAAAGAGATGACCAAATAAAAGAAAGAAACAACAAACTCATAAGAAATCGCGCAAAAATAATTAAAAAAGACGACCAAACAATGTGTTTTTTGCCGACATCTTCTTAACGGATGGGACCCACAACGAACGGAGACCAGATCTGAAAAGAGGAGAGGAAGGCGAGCTGTTCTGTCTTGGAATGGCCGGAAAAGACGTGTGAACAGTGACAGTAAGGACGCGTGAACAGTGACTATGCGGACGCGATGAACAACACATGTACGGACGACGTGAACAGTGCCTGTACGGATGCGATGAACAGTGTTGCACGGACAATAACATCAATGCAGTTAGTTTTACCCTGAGTGAAAGTTCCCAGAACAAAGAGCTCTGGTACCAAATTAAAATGTATGAATGTATTGTATTTAGAACTGTGCAAAAGCCCTGTATTTAAAGAGGTTAAAAGACCTAATGGGCCAAGCCCAAATAACTTGCTAGAATAACAGAATAATAAAAATACAATACTATTTAATACAATATTATTTTTAACAGATGGCAACCAGGATTTAATAACGACTACCCTTATATTGGTAAAAATTTGATATTGGGATCCATCCGAGCATGTTAGTTTCTTTCAAGATGTCTAAAACATATTTTCTTTGAGAGATAGATGTCATGTATGTGTCACCTCAATACCTAAGAGATATTAAATTTTACCAAGATCCTTAGTCCGAAAATGTTGAGATATATAAAACCATTAAAAAGCCCTCACCCACTAGCTTAAGCTTTTGGATTGAATTGGTTCTTTACATGGTATCAGAGCCTCGTGTCCCGGGTTCGATCCTCGCCGCCCCCCACTTTCTTTCAAGTGAAATTTCTTTGTTCGCACAGGTAGGTGGGCCTGTGCATTGTCCACCCTTCAAGCCCAGTGGACTCTCGTGTGAAGGGGCGTGTTGAGATATATAAAACCATTAAAAAGCCCTCACCACTAGCTTAAGCTTTTGGGTTGAATTGGTTCTTTACAGAAAATGTTTGAATAAGTGTTGTTTCAATACATTGGTTATTAGATTGGTGTCGATATAAAACAAAACGATTGGCTTCATTACAAAATGCCAAAGTCTTGAACAACTGCACGTCCTTAAAACCCTAAGAATTGTCCAATCTAGAGAGTCGGATGGTGTGATTGTCGACAAAATCAAATGGCAATGGACAGTGGAGAAGAGGCTGCCAGAATAATGACATGTCAGAGGGACGAACAACTTACTAGGAGAGCAACAACATTGACAATATCATAGTGGAGAGAAAGAGAGAGAGTGCTCGAAGAAAAAGACAGCAAGAAAGACAACTAATTTGAAAAATAGAACATAATCATGGAAATAAAGTAGAGCTCTGGATTTTTAGGAAACATGATAATGGAATAGTGATGGGACAACTCACGTAGGATGATATTGCTCTATTACCCGGTGTTGTTAAAACATCGAGTCAACTCGGTATAAACGGCCGAGTTTACATTTTTTGTTCCAAAATCGTGTTGGAACGTTAGTTGAAACGGAAACTGAGCTGACTCGGTTGAAACAACGAGTCAACTCGGTAAACTCGGTTGACTCGGCGAGTTTACTGAGTCGACTCAGTTTTTTAAAAAAATCAGATAAGAGGGGGAGGAGGAGATTCCGCCGTCACCGCTCTTCTCTGTGTTTTAGGTCTCATCGCCGCTCACGCCGCCTGTCTCCGCCGCTCACGCTGCACCTATCTCCGCCGCTTACGTCTATCCTCCACTTCCGCTGCGCAGCCTCCTCCTCCTCCGGCCGCAGTTATGTGCTTCAGATCTTTCAGGAAAATACCCAGAGAGCGAAGATAAAGAGAGAAAGATAAAGAAAGAGAAGAGGAAAAGATTTTAGATATAAGGGCATTGGACAGAGCGAAAGAGAGAGAGTAAGGAGAAAGAAAGGAAAAGGCTTTTTGAAAAGAGCATTGGACCGTATGAAAGAGAGTCGGCTTTTTGACCATTGTAGCCCTTATGTAATAATTAATTACCAAATTAACCTTGATTGTAAACTATTTCAAAAATTTAACCTCACTTGAAAACATAACACCAATCTGCCCCTGTTTGACTCCCCCTCGGGTAGATTTTGAAAAATTTTATCTACCCGGGTAGGGCGTATATTTCTTGAATCTGAAAAAATAATTATTTACCCGGGTAAACCATTAAAAACAAGCAGAGATGGTGCCATGCCAACTGAAGAACAACAACTTCGAATTGAAATTCTTGTTCTATAAGCTTCTATATATATTTCGGGTACATGAATTGCAACACGTATAGAAGCATGGTAACAGAGATTACTAACGTGAGCCGGTGGCTTCCCAGATCTGCATCTCGCTGTGCTCGTAGTATTCTGAGGTGCGAATGATAACAAGAATGAGATGATCCCCTTCTTTGACAACATTATCCACCGTCCATTTTAGTGTTTTGACGCTGCATGGTGAGAAATCCACAGCCACGCCCAATCTCCTATTTGCATTACCGACCATTTCTCTCTACAACAACGATCAAACTATCTTATTTTTTAGACCTCTTTTTTGTTAAGTTGCTCTGTATAATAGGTCAAGTTTTGGTTTTGTTTTATTTTTAATGTTAACGTTTCACGTGACATTGAATGACCGAAAATCGCAACTTCTGAACAGCGACAATTGCGTACCTGGGTATATTTCTCTACCAACAAATGTTCTAAGAGTGTAATTTTCAATCTGGATTTTATATATAAAGAAAACCAGAAAAGTAATTATAACCTATGTTTTTTGAGTTTTGTGGACACAAACTTCATCTTTGATTTGGCATTTTCAATTTGGAGTTGTTGTTCTTCAGTTGGCATGACACCATCCTTGACTGGATTATTTACCCGAAGAGGGTAAATAATTCAAGCTTTTCCAGAATGTACCCGGGTACCCGCCTCCCTACCCGGGTAGATAAAATTTTTCAAAATCTACCCGGGTAGAGGGTAGGCGAACCACTTAGATTGGTGTTATGTTTTCAGGTGAGGTTAGAAAACATAATCAAGGTCAATAATTAATTATTACATAAAGGAGAGAAAAGAGAGAGAGTGCTAGATAAAATATTTTAAATGAGACATAAAGATAAAAACTGACAAAGGAGATGACTTTTCCTATGCCATTTTACACAAATTTAAAATCTTATCGCTTGCTATTCTTTATTATTATTATTTAAATTTAAATTTTGTTTTCAATTAAATTTAAAATTTTATTATCACTCTTTTCTATTTTTTTATTTGAATTAAAGGTTAGTTTTTTTATATAATTAATAAAAATTAATTGTTAAATACATTTTTAATAATTAGAAGTTTTTAATTAAATTTAATATTGATTTTTATACATATCTATATATATATATGTATATATATATATATGTATATATATATATATATATATATTAATTATAATTTTCTTTGATACATAGTAAACTCTTACGTTTCGTTTACGTTTCACGTCTTTACGTTTTTATTCACCCCTACCGTTTCTAGGTAGACTCTACGTTTTAACAACATTGCTATTACCACATTAAAATTATAAGGATTTAGCTAGGAAAGGAAGAAAAGAGAGAATAAAGACTAAATAATCTTAAATTGGTATTGATTTGATAATAGATATGATGGATGTGTTATGATGTGGTACAAAATACAAAGCATTAATCCCTATTTATAGTAATATTAAACACAAAATCCTAATCAAATAAGGAGACAAATCATGAAATATATACATATATGGAAACTAATAAGGAGAGATAATCTAAGAAACTCTAAATTACCATAAGATACAATCGAAGATAGACAGATATTTTGATATATTCTAATTTCTGACATTACCATATACACATGATAATAAATATCCAAGATATTCTAACAAAAGTCATTATTGAGTCAATGGAAGCAACAGACCAATATAAACAGAAAAACAAGATAAGTACCTATATATATCACCGACAGTTGGAACCATTGTCAATTTACTAATTATAGCTTTAGACCTCTCTAAACTAGACAAATCTTTTGCAAATATTTTCACCTACGAAAGCCACAAAAAGAGTTATTCATTGTATACTCATAGAAGAGTAACTATAATAATCACAAAAAAGCATGTAGATAAGCAGATTGTTCTCGTACAGTGCCACTATCATCTGTATCGATAGCCTCTACTCCAGATTCCTCAATAATGCTCTTTACTTTTTTCCCACCAGAACCAATTATAAGATTTATTCTCTCAGGTTTGACCTATAAAAAATATATGGATGTGACAAAGAACATTATATGCTCCGGATCATAACTTTAGGATGAGGTCATAAAATGGGTGTTTGAGTGATAACCAATGCGAGGAAAAAAGGGAAGTAATAAACAGACCTTCATAATGTGAATCAAAGGAGCATGCTTGGAAAGCCTTTTTGCAGGAGGGGGCGAGCAATTCATCATTACTCCTAGATTAGGTATCAGAAGGGGGAAGAAAAGACAGAAATTTGAGACTTCAGCAACAACCAAAGATAATTAATTTAAGACTTTAAAAACAATAAAAATATAAATTTTTCCACAATTTAGCTATGTGCATTGCTCTTCAAATCATATGTAGATTATTTTTATTCTACCAAGTGTAAAGCATAAGCAGAATGAAAATAGGAACTGTCGTGAAAAGGATGATGGACAGAGCTATCTATTTTCTTAACAACAAAGACTGCAAATGGAAAATATTGAAAATTTTGACCTCCCTAAATAAGGAAGGAATACTTTACTTACAGTTACCAGTTTAGTGCTCATATATGACACTTTAAAGTAAAATATAGGTCTGACTAGTTTGAATAAAAAACCATTTGGTTAGGGTTCTTGGCAAAAAAACTTTTGGCTCATTATCCCATTTTCAGTACTTTACTCCTTACTTCAATTTTTTCTGTATTTGCATACTCTTTAGAGAAAAAGGATTTCCGAATTGCTTGAGGAAATCCTTATCATGGTTAATTATATAGACAGGATTCAAAATGTCAAATATCAAGAAACAAGGAAATTGGGAAAACAATACAAGTCAAATCCTAATGATTTATAGAAAATATACAGCCCCTAAATAGGAGATATTTTCCCTATGTAGGATATATTTTCCAACACTACTCTCCATCTAGAGCATACAAATCGTATGCAGCAAGCTTGGTCTATATGAAGTGGATTCGAGGACCACAAAGAAACGTTGTAGGATATCGATAAGCTGATCACTAGAGTTAACAAACTCAATAGTGATTTACTTTGAGAGAACTTTTTCTAGTGATAATCAATATCTATATACTTGGTACTCTCATGAAAGACCGGATTAGACACAATATGTAAAGCAACTTAATTATCACAATGCAACTTCATATGATCACCATTCCCAAACTTCAACTGAACAAGAAATTGTTCCACCCATATAAGTTCATAAGTAACCATAGTCATAGCTTAATACTTAGCCTCTACACTAGACCATGCGGCAACATTTTTTATTTTTATTTTTGCTTTTCTAGGATACATGATGACATTTTTAATGGCTTATATTATTCTCTAACACACCCGCTCACGCAAGAGCTCTTTGGGCTTGAAGTGTGGATATTGCATAGTTCCAATTTTCTTTTTGGTTTACCTTATACTTATTTAATTCCACAGGTTAGGGGGGGTGAGAATCGAACTCATGACCTTGTGGTTACTGAAACTCTGATACCATATTAAGAACCATTTCAACCCAAAACCTTAAGGTATTGGGTGATGGTCTTTTTAGTGGTTTATATTATTCTCTAACATTAGGAAACTAGGAAATTATTGAAAATAATACAAATGGAATCCTATTTATATACAGAGTCCCTAAATAGGAGATATGAGAAGTATTTTCCAAAATAGGAGATTCTTTCCAACACTCGAGCTGGTGCATACAAAATCATATGCATCAAGCTTGTCACAAGCATTCTAGAGATGAAAAAAAGAGGAACAACCAAGCATGCCCCACAAGGAAACTAAATCAGATGCGTCATAAGTCATGATCACTCATATTCCGCAAAGATGGAAATTCCAGGAAATCGGCATATGAAACAAAATAGAAAAGGGGGAAAGATTTGGGCTATAGGCTCCTCTACATTTTCATGTAAATCAGCAATGCCTAAATCCAGCTCCTCGCTCATCCTCTGCACATATACGAGTTTCACCGTGCTAAATGCATTTGGATGTCCAAAGCACCCTCTAAGCTGAAATCCCCATCTGGACTTAGTTACATAGGCTTTATACAAATGATGTGTTGCAGATTAGAGTACAACATAAAGCTTTTTCTCCTAATGCATTGTGTAATATCTTTCCCTGATTCTCAGATTAGCACCCCCTCAACATTTTAGCCACACTTGTATCATAGATGCATTACTTCACACTTAATACTTGCTACCATAAAACACAGTATTCCTTTTCATTTTACCCCTAATTTCAAGATCTAGTTCTGAAAAAAGCAAAATGTTAACTATTCTGTCTTAATAAAAAAATGTACCATACTTTTGACAAAGTTATACCCCGATGAAGTAAGTCTTAGTATTGTTTTAACCTTACCAAGAATATGCTTCCTGCCATCTCTTGCTTGTAGCAGTGCCTCTGTCATAATAGGTAAAGTAACTCCTCCCACCTGTAAAAATAGATATATTAATAGCAATTAGAGAAAGGTATCATATAAAATATAGATATAAAATAATATTATTTCTTTATTCAAGTAAATATTGTATTTTTTTTCCTTATTCTGTTGCTTAAAAGAAAGTATTCTATAATATTTTCTTATTCAAGAAAATATTGTATCAACATCAACATCAACAACACCTTTATCCCAAATTAATTGGGGTCGGTGGTAGATGAACCCAAATAAAAGATACGAAAGGGTTGAAAAAAGATAAAATAAAAGAAAAATACAAAAAAGTAAAATAAAATAAAATAGTAATAATATATAAATATATATATATATATATATATATATATATAGAAATTGATAAAAGAAGGGGAAAAGAAGAAAAGGGGGGAGATGAAGAGGAAAAAGGACCATATGGAACAAAGGAATAACAACGGGTCTAACCCTCTACCATGCTTATAGATTTTCCCCATTTCATTCTAAGGCACACCGCCCGCCAATCTATATTCCAATCCATTGAGTTTTGCTTTACTACCTTCCCCCAAGTAAGTTTCGGTCTACCTCTACCTTTCTTTGTGTTGATCTCTTGGTAACAAATTTTTGTTCTTACGGTAGCATCCAGGGGCCTTCTTATTACGTGCCCAAACCAATGCAATCTATGTTCTCTCATCTTTTCAGCGCCACTGGTAGTACTCCTACCTTTCGTCGAATATCTTCATTTCTCATCTTATCCATCTTCGTATAACCATACATCCATCTTAACATCCTCATCTCTGCTACTCTCATTTTATGCTCATGTTGCCTATGTGCTGGCCAACATTCAGCTCCATATAGCATTGCAAGTCTTACAGCTGTTTTATAGAATTTTCCTTTTAACTTAAGGGGGATTTTGCAGTCACACAAAAACCCAGATGCACTGCGCCATCTCATCTTATCCATCTTCGTATAACCATACATCCATCTTAACATCCTCATCTCTGCTACTCTCATTTTATGCTCATGTTGCCTATGTGCTGGCCAACATTCAGCTCCATATAGCATTGCAAGTCTTACAGCTGTTTTATAGAATTTTCCTTTTAACTTAAGGGGGATTTTGCAGTCACACAAAAACCCAGATGCACTGCGCCATTTCATCCACCCTGCTCTGAATCTATGGTTTACATCCTGATCAATCTCTCCATCTTTTTGCAAAATGGAACCCAGGTATTTTAAGGTGTCTTTCTTATGGTCTCTTTTGAGGGCCTGATCCATTATTACATTAATTCACTTGATTTACACTGATAGGAGGTATTTATACAACTGTAAAGGAGGAAAATAATAGATAAAAATGACTCAGCAATGAGTCACAGTCTTATCCTATGACTCAGCAATCCTATCCTATCATGACTCAGCAAATTCAAAATTTCAAATTAAGAAGGAAAAAGTAAATCAATTACTAATTTCCTACACTCTCCTTCAAGTTGGAGCATATAGATCATATACTACAAGCTTGAAAAAGAAAGACTAGTAACATAACATCAAAATAAGTCTCCTAAATGAGTAACCAAAAATCAACAATGTGCTAAAAATGGCGTCGGGATGGCCATCGACGAAATGAAATGGTGCCAGGATGAACATCGGCCGAAACATCTGTGCTGGAATGAACATGAACGGTGCCAGAATGAACATTGATAAAAATAACTATGTTGCAATGACCATTAACAACTTGGACAGTGCCAGAACGAACATCGGCAGAAACAACTGTGCTGGAATGAACATCAGCAACATAGACGGTGCCAGAATGAACATCGGCGGAGAAAACTGTGTTGGAATGACCATGAGCAATATGGACGATGCTCCCCCTCAAGAGGAACTATGCTAGAATGAACATCAACAAAATGGACGGTGCCGGAATGAACATCAGCGGAGACAACTGCGCTGGAATGACCATCAGCAACATGGAGTGCTCCCCCTCAAGAGGAACTTCTTAACACTCCCCCTCAAAATGGATGATGAATAGCAAGAACACTCCATCTTGGGAAGAAAGAAGAATAAAAAACAAAGCTTCACGGAACATAAGCCGAAAAAATCGGTACCACGACAAATCAGCTGGAACGACCATCAGTCTGAAGAGATGGTAGCAGCGGATGACCACGGCGGAAGGACATCAGCGCGAGGAGATTTGAAGAGGTTTTGACTACAAACACGAACTAGAAGCGAAATGAGATCAGATGCAGAGGCGGTGGCGGAAGAGAGACCCTCTCCTCCTTCACTTTGACCTTGCTTTAAGAAAGCAAAACAAGAGTGATGAAGCAGCAACAGTCGCGAACAGAACCACATGGTGATAGGGAGCGGCTGAAAGACAGCAACGTCTGAGCTTCGTCTGAGAACAAGAATGAGGGATAGAGACGGTGAACAGATGTAGATCCACCGAATCCAAACGATGCGTACTGCGACCCAAACGATCTCAAACGATGCGTACTGCGACCCAAACGATCTCCGTTGAACAAAGTAAAGCAGATACGGAGAGAGGACATCTGGGTGACCTAGTCCGGCCTTGGTTAACAACGAACTGTCACCGGAAAATGCTACACGCGCTGGAGGAAGGTGACATGTGTCAACCACGCACAGAGAGTGAAGTGTCGCGTGAGAGCTCCGATGACGGTGGGTCTGGCAGCGTTGGATAGATTGGCTCCTTCTGAGTCTGTTGACAAACTTATTGATCGGAACGAAAATTAGAAAAAATTTCCTGTGGCTGACGGTGGCCGGTGTTGCCGGAAACTGATGATAAGTCCATCAGAGACAAGAGGAACAGGGAAGATCTGCAACTGAGCGAAGAATGAGGTTGTCTGACGAACAGGAACAGCGGAAGAAAATTCCTCTCAAGCATGGTTGTTCAAACGTCGTTTCAACACGTAAAAACGTCCGGTTTTACGTTTTCTTGTCTAAAAACGTGTCAAAACGATGATTGAAACGGAATTTGGACTGAAATGGTTGAAACGTCGAGTTAACTCGGTAAACTCGGTTGACTCGGCGAGTTTACCGAGTTAACTCAGTATTGAAAAAAAAAAAGAATCTGTACGTTGATGCATTATGCAGGCAATTGTTCGTGTGCAGGCATCCCTTAGTTGGTTCGTCCCTCTTATCTTGATCTCCCATTTGAAGCTGAACATCATCCATGAAAGCAGCAATTCCAGTTTTTTGAAGAGAGATATAGAGACGTGCAGTGATGAAATCGCACCTGAAGGGAATGATGAAGGATCTCTTTCCTTTCTGAAACTCAAGGATACATCATAGATCATTGGGATCAATGGCTATGCGGTGAAGGATGGGGAGGAAGACATGAATGAGATTAAAGGAAACAGTTGACTAAGAAAACTGCAGTGGAGGTGCACAAAATTCTTTTTTGGATAAAAAGCTTAAAGGATGAAGACGACAACACCTTTTATATAAAATGACCCGGCTAAATTCCCATCATACACCTGTCCAGCCACCTGTCACGCACTATCTATCCATAAAGTCATTGTATAGGCTCAAATAGATTGCCATTATTTTATGCACTGCATCTTGTGGTAAAATTATAATACACCGGAGGATATATTTAAAATTTAGATGAAACTTATTATATATAAAATAAAAACTGTTTCAAAAACAAAAATTTAATCGACTTATATATAAAGTCAAGGTGTACTGAACAACCTACAAGTTAATATGATGATGTAAAAAAATATTAAATATATAAAGAGACTAATCAACGTAAAAAAATAATAATATATATCCTAAAAATAAAAAAATAAATAGTTATAAA
Source organism: Gastrolobium villosum (assembly GCA_032173675.1). Taxonomy (NCBI): domain Eukaryota; kingdom Viridiplantae; phylum Streptophyta; class Magnoliopsida; order Fabales; family Fabaceae; genus Gastrolobium; species Gastrolobium villosum. The sequence continues at coordinate 47,341 of JAVKPL010015310.1, read as the reverse complement.
AAAATAATTGTTGGATATAAATTTATTATGACTTATGTATTGGTGTGTTTTGGTTTTATATATGTTGGATATATATGTTTTTTGGTACATAGTAAACTCTTACGTTTCGTTTACGTTTTGCGATTTTACGTTTTTGTTCACCCCTAGCGTTTCTACGTAGACTCTACGTTTTAACAACACTGCTCTCAAGGAGGACAATATCTTTCTACTACCATATTAAAATTATGGAAAAGAAAAAAAGATGCGGATTTTGAGTTTTTCGGCGATGTGCCGCCGTTTTGATGGTGGTTGTGGTGGCTGAGCTTTCTCAAGACCAACCTGCTCTGATACCATATTGAAAAATGTGAAATAAAGTGTTTATTACATTGATTCACTTAATTTACACTGATATGAGGTATTTATACAAGTGTAAATGAGGAAAAAAATAGATAAGAATGACTCAGCAATGAGTCACAGTCTTATCTTATGACTCAACAATCCTATCCTATCATGACTCAGTAAATTCAAATTTCAAATTAAGAAAAAAGTAAATCAATTACATATTTTGACGACACTTTGGATAAAATAGAAAATCTTTGATTAAATTATTATGATATTAGCTTTGACAAAAAAAAATGTTAGAGAATAATATAAACTATTAAGAAAGCCCTCACCCAACACCTTAAGATTTTGGGTTGAATTGGTTCTTTACATGATATCAGAGCTTCAGTGGCTACGAGGTCACGAGTTCGATCCCCACCGCCCCCACTTTCTAATGGAATTAAATAAGCATAAGGTAAACTAAAAAATTGGGTCTGTTTAATATCTACGCTTCAAGCCCAAAGGGCTTTTGTGTGAGGGGGCGTGTTAGAGAATTATATAACCTATTAAGAAGACTCTCACCCAACACATTAAGATTTTGGGTTGAATTGGTTCTTTACAAGAACAAAACTCCATCGCTCTTCACTCATCAAATATTGAACTGATTATTACTTCTCATTGATTTCACGGTTTTCTAGTGAATCCAAAGATCCTACTCAAGTACAAATCTGATGAAGATTGTGTAAATGATATTCTCAATCCTGCATTTGAGGAATGGCTGATGGAATACCAAATGCTTCTGTCATGGCTGTTGGAATACCAAATCCTGATGAGCTCACTCTTGCTCACACATGGATAGTTGGTTAAACAAATAGAAGTGAATAATGCTTTTCTCAATAGTGATCTTAAGGAAGAAGTACACATGCAAAACCACTTGGTTTTAAGTCCTCAGACAAAGTTTGCAAGTTCAATAAGGTCCTCTAAGGTCTAAAACATGCACCTAGTGCCTGGTTTGATAAACTTAAACAGTTCCTTCTCCTTCTTGGTTTCCATGCTAGCTGTTGTGATTCCTCTTTATTTGTTCTTCGGGCCAACACCATATGCATCTACATCCTTGTATATGTGGATGATATTATAGTTAATGGAAATGATCCCACTTTAATTTAGCACCTTATCACTCAACTTCACTCAAAAATTGCTGTACTTGACATATTTTCTTGGAGTTGAAATAAAAAGACAACCTAATGGTACTCTTCTCTTATCTCAATCTAAGTAGATTAGAGACCATTTGGTTAAGATTAATATGAAGGATGCAAAGAGTATTTCCCCTCCTATGCACTCTAGTTGCAAATTGTCTTAACATGGTTCTCAATATTATGCAGACCCTCACCACTATAGATCTATCATGGGTGCACACCAATATGCTACCATTACTCGTCCTGTGATTAACTATATAGTCAATAAGGTTTGTCAATTCATGGCTCAACCTTTGGAAGAACACTATAAAATTGTGAAGAGAATACCGAGATACCTTAGAGGGACTTCTACTTTCTGTCTCCATCTCAAAGTTGCATCTCCACACCATCCTCTCTTTCTCATATCCTATTGTGATGTTGATCAGACAAGTGATCCTGATGATAGACACTCTACTTCAAGTGCTTGCATATTTGGGGACATAATCTACTCATTGTGGTCTAAGAAGCAACTTCTAGTTGTTAGAGCAAGCACAGATGCTAAAAATCGCAGCCTTGCCATCATTTATGTTGAGATTCTTTGGATGCAATCCTTACTTCGTGAGCTTCATGTTCCTCTATGCACACCTCAAGTTTTGAGTGGCAACCTAAGTAAAATTGCCCTCTCTCATAATCCTATTTTTCATGCCCGCAAAAAGCCCATGAAGCTTGACATTTTCTTTGCTCGCGAACGTGTCATAGCTAAGGAGTTGATTGTTTAACATTTTACAATTGTAGATTAGATTGTTGAATGTCATATACCCTTACTAAGGCTATATCTCCTGCTCGCTTTGTTGAATTGAGGTCCAAACTCAGGGTTATGGATTCAGCACTACCTCTCCATAATCCATGAGTTTGCCGGGATGTATTAGCATATAACATAGCATAAACATTATTTTTTCATGTATTATGAGTATATTGGACCTACTATGTGCCTGGCTGTATTAGATCATTTTCTATTCTGTTATGCATGTCTGTTAGAGTGGTTACATTTCTGTTAAGACTCTGACTCATTGCTGAATAAGACTGTAGCTCTATATATAGATCTTGTAACTCTTTCTGTAACCAAGATTCATAATCAATAACATGCAGAATTCTCTCAACTATTTTCTCATTTTCTATCGTTTTCTCTCTGATTTCTCCTAGGCCTAAGAAATAAGAGAGGCAATAGGAGCTAATAATTACACCTAATTGGACATTAAAAAAAAAGAGATTCTGCCTGCCATTGTTCCTGAAAATCTGGCTCAAAATCAGAAACAGAATCTTCCCCTTGTTCCTGATTTTAACGAACAGAATCTTCCTGCCACTGTTCCTGAAATTCAGGAACTTGTCTATCCATAAAAAACAGGCTAGAAATCAGGAACTGATTACCAACATTTATTTACTTATTTAGAAGGATATGTGAATAAAAATAACATCTATAAGCTATTTAATAAATAATAAATGCTTTAGTTTCAAAGAAAATAAGCAGTTACTGGAAATCCAAACAAATGAGAAAAAAAGAAACAAGCTTATCAAGATATAAGCATTAAAATGATCATACTATTAAGTCAATAGGATTGGTCTAGTGGTGAGGGGTTTGGGTAGTTTGTATTATGTGTTCAATTCCCATTATAGTATCCAAAAAAAAAAAATTTGTTCATACTATTTCACCTTAATGTCCATCTGAAATGCAGTTATGCCATCTTCATTTCCAGCAACCTGCATTACATCATTGTCAAAACATCACTTTTAGCATTATGACATCAATGTCATGTTGATCAAATCTAAATAAAGTAGAAATGAAAATACAGAAGAAACCCAACTGAGCTCCTAGAATTACTTATTCATCCAAATAAACAAGTGAGCAAATAGGAATTACAAGTTCAACAATGTAAACTAAAACCTTAAAATCCATATCTCCAGATGCATCTTCAGATCCAGTTATGTCAGATAGAATAAGAGGAGTTCCATCTCCACCGAATTCCTTGGTGTCGAATACCATACCCATCGCAATTCCAGCAATCAAGCACTTAACAGGAACCCCAGCATCTTGCAATGCTAGGCAACCTCCACAAACAGAAGCCATGCTATAATAAAATAAAAACATTGATATTAAATGAGGAAAGTTTAAAGCTTTGTATTTAACATGTCTGAAAGGACAGTTCCAAAGAACAGAGAACTGCAATAGTATCACGAGCAAAACTATAAACAGCAAGCCAAATGTGGGAGAATATGACATCTTCCTAAAAGTGCCAAAATACTACATCAACTGTAAAAAACTCTGACCTATATATTTGTGATGTAGACATATATGCTAAATAACAGCAAAAAGTGCATAGCTCCACAAAGTCTTGTGCTTCTTACTCATCAGAAGACCATGATTATGGTAACAAGTTACAGAAAATATGGTTAAGATCAAAATGGGAGGGATACAACACAATGATCAATGCAACTCACGCCAGTCCCTGGATGATCATTTCTCAGGGATATATTCTTTTAGCCCACAAGTTTCTATACATTAGAGTGATGATACTCATATGAGGTCTTGGAAGAATTTTCCTTTCTTAAGAGGGTTTTCTCGTCTTGATTGTCTCTCCACTGTGCATGTTCGTCCCATCAAACTTTTCTTTCATTTAAGGTCCAAATTTAACATGAGACTTTCACTTTAGGAACTTGAATGAGGGGGAAACTACTGACCAAGATCCCATTCTGGTTGCACAATTACAGCCATTTCTCTACCACTTAAGATTGATAAACACTCATTGAACAGACTGATTTACGATTCAATGGTTCAACTGTGGTCAAATCTAAGACATTGGCCAAGTTAAATTTAATAAATATGTAAAGAAACAAAACAACCCAAATGCTTAAGTTGTTAGGTAAATGACACACTAATGATTTTATATACTATACCTATAACACACACCCTCACGCAAGAGCCCTTTGGGCTTAAACCATGGGCAATGCACAGGCCTACCACACTAAGAGCCCTTGTTTTTTAGGGCTAGAAACATGGATAGTGCATAGGCCTAACTACTTTGTGCTGAAATTTTTATTAGAAGAGTGGGGACAGCGAGAATTAAACTCTAGACCACTTGATCATAGAGGTCCTTTGATATCATCTAACGAACCCATTCGCCCAAAAACTTAAACCATTAGGTGAATTACATATTAATGATTTAATATATTATATCTCTAACAAAATATTAACAATTATCATACTTGAGAAGAAATTAGAATGCAGTTCGTGATTTGGACTCGACGTGAAGATATTTAAATGATATCAGAGCCTCGTGTCCCGGGTTCAAACCTCGTGTCCTGGGTTCAAACCTCGCCGCCCCTCACTTTCTCTTGTGGAATTTCTTTCTTCGCACAGGTAGGTGGCCAGTGGATTGTCCACTCTTCAAGCCCATTGGCTCTCGTGTGAGGGAGCGTGTTGAGATATATAGTCCCACATTGGTTGTATGAGCAACTAATATGGGGTTTATAAGGCCGTGAGCACTCCCACCCTTTGAGCTAGCTTTTGGGGTGGTATATCCTAAGGATCTTATCAAGTGGTATTAGAGCCTCGTGTCCCAGGTTCAAAATCAAACCCTGGAAAACCATCCATTTGGGGGAGAAATGGAGAACAACAACCAGCAAGTGCAATCCCAATCAGGTTCATACCCAGCGCAACCCGCAGCAGCAGCGGCGGTGGTGGCTCCATTCCACCACCTCCTAGAGCAACGGCTTCAGATGTTCTGGTCGTACCAGCGCCAAGAGATCGAGCACGCAAATGACTTCAAGAACCACCACCTTCCCTTGCCACACATCAAGAAGATCATGAAAGCCGATGAAGACGTTCGAATGATCTCAGCGGAGGCACCGATCCTCTTCGCCAAGGCATGCGAGCTCTTTATCCTCGAACTCACCATCCGCTCATGGCTTCACGCAAAGGAGAACAAGCGCCGAACCCTCCAGAAGAACGACATCGCCGCTGCCATTACCCGCACCAATATTTTTGACTTCCTTATTGATATTGTCCCTAGGGACGACATCAAGGACGATACAGTCGCCGCCACACTTGTAGGTAGCCCCAGCGGTAGCGATGTTCCTTATTACTATCCTCCTATTGGTCAGCCTGCAGGAATGATGATCGGTCGCCCAGCACTAGACCCCGCCACCGGTGTCTATGTTCAGCCGCCTTCCCAGGCGTGGCAGTCCGTTTGGCAGAGCGTTGCTGAGGATGGGTCGTATGGGAGAGGTGGGAGCAGTGGACAGGGTAATCTCAATGGACATAGGGTTTATCAGGCTTCTGTAATTGAAGGAGCATCTTTATTGTACACGTGGAATTGTGGGTACTGCGTCTAAAGATTTATTGTCAAGTCCTTACTCCTCGTTGATATTGCCCTGGTGTATACTTCTACGGAAGGAAATAAAGAAGAGTAATTAGTGGATCATTTGCAGAAACAAACTAGCAAGCATGGACTGTAATAAAGATGATGCCTTAAAGGCTAAAGAGCTTGCAGAGAAGAAGCTTTTAGAGAGGGACCTTGGTGGTGCGAGAATATTCGCAATGAAGGCTCAAAACTTATATCCCAATCTTGATGGTCTTCCTCAATTGCTGGCAACAATTGAGGTTTATATCTCTGCTGAAAAAATAGTTAATGGGGAAGTTGATTGGTACAGGGTCCTTCGCGTGCAACCCTTAGCTGATGGCGAAACAATTCGAAGATGTTATAGGAAACTTGCTCTTACTGTGCACCCTGATAAAAATAAATCGGTAGGTGTAGATAGGGCATTTAATCTCATCACACAGGCTTGGAGTTTATTATCTGATAAAGCCAAGAGAATCATCTTTGACCAAAAGTACAATTTTAGGGGTATAGGTCAAGGAATTCAAGTTCGTAAAACTTCTGTACCAGCTAGTGTGTAATAACCCAGAAAATTAATAGTAATTTATAATAATAATAATAATAATAATAATAGTATGTACCCTTATGTATGGGATTATAGGCATTGATTGCTGATAGAGTGTTATAATTTGACTTTAAAGGTGTAACCTTAATTAGTGGTGATTGTAGTTATAACGCTCAGCAGTTATGGTTGGTTATGACGATAATTATTATTATTGATTTTGTAACCATTAATATATTAATAATATTTAAAATTTTACCTACAGTTTTTATAAACAAAATAAATGAGATGACCGTTACCTGTATTTAATGTTTCAGTTTTTATAATCGGAATAAATGTGATAACCGTTATTAATGTCTTAGTTTTAAAATTTCAGCTATAAATAGGAGTCAATCTAACTAAAACAAACCACTTTCCAATTCTCAACATTTCTCTATTTCTCTTCTCCTCTACTTTCTCCCTTCTTACTTCAAATTTTATTTTTCTTTGGTTACCAACCATTTTTCTTCCACCAATCACTTTTCTTCTAAAAGGTAGCCAACACGGAGAGCAGGTAACCCTAATTCTTAAAGAGTCATAGGTTATATGTAATTTTGGTAGGTGTAATCCTAATCCTTAAAGAGTCATAGGTTATATGTAATTTTGGTAGGTGTAATCCTAATCCCTAGAGAGTCAAGGGTTAGTTTTATATGAATTTTTGATGTAATCTCGATGCTTAGGGCACTATAATTATATTTCCTATTAAATTTATTAGATGTGAATATTTGAATTTTTCTTTGGAAACTTTTGATATGATGATTGAATTTGGGTTTTTCTATGATAGATGTTGAATATGAAAATTATGATATTATTGAAAGATTGAGTTTGGAAATTATGATATTATTGAAAGATTGAATCTGGAAATTATGATATTATCGAAAGGTTGAATTTAGAAATTACACTCCTGATTGAATTGATGTGGAAATCATGAAAACTATTTGTGACAAAATTGAATTGATTGTGTGTGATTGTAATAAATAATAGTGGGAAGATAGTTTTGGGATGGTACCTCCCAAAGTGATGAACACAACCCTTGGGCTTTATGCCTCCGATATATTTATACGATGTGAACAGAGAATATCCATTCTTCTCAAAGTGGTATCTGGCAGGGTTTCCCGGGATACTAGTAGCATGATGAAACCCACACTCACACACAACAATGGATCACTGTAACTCTGAATATTACTGATTGAATTATAAGTTCTGAGATAAAAGACACTTTACAAGCAAGGAAGAAATTAAATCAACACACCCATAACCATGGCAAACATTGCCAATTCTTTTTATCCAGTGAACCTCCCAAGGTCCTCTTTCCCTCCCCTTACAATACTCAGAAAATAACTGACTCCTTTACCATAATCCTCCCTCTATTATATTCCTTTTTTTCCTTCCCTTCCTCTCTCCTCTAACCACCTAGGCCATCACTCCCCCACGTCCATTTTGCCAACCGCAAACCGTTATGCTGAGTCACATTATTTGTTGCTCACTATCCTCCCCTCCTTCCCACTTTTTGCCTGCTGTCATTATCATTTCCTCCTTCCCTTTTTCTCCTTGATTTTCTGTTGCATGCATCTCCTTGGGCTGGCTCATACCTTGGGCTTTTATTGTTTGCATATGTTTGGGCTTGGGTTGGTCCATGGTTTCCCCCTCCTTTGGATCTATCTTCATAACACCCTCCCTAATACACTCTTGAGAAAGGTCCACCAATACCACCCTCCCCAAAATTAACCTTGTCCTCCTTGTATACACTGGTATAGAAAGTATACAAACTGTGACACTTTAACTGGTACCAATGGCTGCAATCAGCCTACCACCCTCCTCCCTTCCCCATAGTCTACTCATTACTCAAATCTACCTTTACCCATTTCATTCCCTTCTTTTATAACCAATTTCCAGTTCTCATTCCACTAATCTGTTACATTATTCCCTTTTTCCTTGCCTCACCATTCTGTTAGAACTGGTCCTATTTCCTAAAAGAGTTCTCCTCCACTTGGGCTTCCTTCTTTTGGGCCTTTGTCAGACATTCCCTCTTCCTAGCATAAACCTTAAGTGGCTTCCCAATTTTTTCAAAAGCCGGCAGATCCTTCCATTTCACCAAAATTTCCACCTGACCGTTCAATAATTTCCTTGCGGCCATCACCTCTGCTGGTTGAACTTGCATTATCAACTCATCGGACAGAATCCTGGGAAGATCCAAGACTGGAGTGCTTGGATTGACTGCTCTTTTGAGTTGGGAAACATGAAAAACTGGGTGTATCTTAGCATGAGCAGGAAGCTGTAACTGATAAGCTACCTGACCCACCCTTTTCAAGATTTCGAAAGGGCCATAAAATCGAGGACTGAGTTTGTGGTTGATATGACTAGCCAAGGACTTCATCTTGTACGGTTGGAGCTTTAAAAACACCTTATCTCCTTCTTGAAACTCCACCTCTCTTCGATGGGTATCAGCTTGCATTTTCATCCGGGCTTGAGCATGGCACAGATGCCTTTTCAAATCGGCTAATAGAGCATCCCTAGTCTGTAATAACTGATCCACTGCATCCAGCTTAGTGTGACCTTCCCCAAATTGAATGAGTAGAGGAGGATCACGCCCATATAAAGCCTTGAACGGTGTCATCTGTGTTGAACGGTTGAAAGATGTGTTGAACCAAAATTCTGCCCAAGGAATCCATTTTACCCAGCTTTTGGGATGTTGTCCTGCAAAGCATCGCAAGTATGTTTCCAACGTTCTATTTACCACTTCAGTTTGACCATCCGTTTGAGGATGGTATGCGGAACTGAATTTCAAAGAAGTACCTGCCAATCTAAAAATTTCTTTCCAAAAAGTACTAACAAAGATCCTGTCTCTATCAGATACAATAGTTTTAGGGAAACCATGCAACCTAATAATATCCTTTACAAACAGAGAAGCTACATCTTGTGCAGTGAAAGGATGTGATAAAGTGGCAAAGTGAGCATATTTTGTGAGCCTATCAACAACAACCAGAATAGTATCCATACCATGTGACTTTGGTAACCCTCCCACAAAATCCATGGAGATATCCTCCCATACCTGATCGGGAATGGGCAGCGGCTGAAGCAGGCCAGCAGGGGCTAATTGACTGTATTTTTGTTGTTGACAAGTGTGACAAGCCACCACAAAATTGGTTACATCTCTCCTCATTCCCTTCCAAAAAAATAAAGCAGCAATCCTCTTGAATGTGCGCAACTCACCCGAATGCCCCCCCCAAGGGGTAGAATGAAATTCGTTCAACAAGTGGGGAATGTGGGTAGAAGTCGAAGGTATCACTAGCCGACCTTTAAACCACAAACTGCCTCTGCTTACTGAATATCCTGGGTGAGAATTGGGGTTGCGTATGACTTCCATCATTATTTTCTGAATTGTGGGATTAGTCTCTACTTCCTCAGTTAAGGACTGAAGACTAGAGCTAGTGATCAACGATAATTCCTTAAATTCCATGACTCGGGAAAGAGCGTCAGCTGCTTTGTTCTCTGTCCCAGGTTGAATGTCAAAGTCGAATCCCAACAACTTCACCACCAATTTTTGTTGTTTCTCGGGCATAACCCGCTGTTCCATAAGGAACTTCAAACTCCTTTGGTCAGTGCGGATAATGAACTTCTTCCCCAACAAATAATGCCTCCATTTCTGTACGGCACAGACGATTGCCTTCAATTCTTGCTCATAGACCGACAAGTGTTTCTCAGTGTCCGAGAAAGCTTGACTAAGGAAGGCTATAGGAACAGAATCTTGCATCAACACTGCCCCAATGCCAAGACCAGATGCATCCGTTTCCACTACTAGAGGCTTGTCAAAGTTGGGTAAAGCCAATGTAGGAAGATGAACCAAGGCTTGCTTTAACTTCTCAAATGCCTCATCAGCCTCTATTCCCCAATGGAAATTATTTTTTTTTAACAGCTGTGTTAGTGGACGTGCAATTATCCCATACTCTTTTACAAATCGCCGATAGTAACCTGTGATTCCTAGGAATCCCCTGACTCCCTTAACATTCTTCGGTTTTGGCCAAGACTGCATTGCCTCTACCTTCTTTGGATCAGCCTTTACTCCTTCCTTGCTGATTATATGCCCTAAATACTCCAACTCAGTCTCTTCAAAATTACATTTCTTCAGATTAGCAGTCAACTTGTGCTTCCTTAGAGCCTCCAACACTTGAGTTAAATGCTGAATATGAACGGTTGTTTCCTTGCTGTAAACAAGAATATCATCAAAAAATACAAGGACAAACTTCCTCAAAAAGGGCCTGAATATTTCATTCATTAATGCCTGGAATGTGGATGGGGCATTTTTAAGCCCAAATGGCATCACGAGATATTCGTAATGACCCTCGTGAGTGCGGAACGCTGTCTTAGCAATATCCTCCACTCGCATCCGGATTTGATTATAGCCAGACTTTAAGTCCAGCTTAGAAAAAACCACTGCCCCATGTAGTTCATTTAATAATTCATCAATAACAGGCATAGGGAATTTGTCCGTGATTGTTACCCGATTTAGAGCTCTGTAATCAACACAGAACCGCCAGCTCCCATCCTTCTTCTTGACCAAAATCAGAGGACTTGAGAAAGGGCTGGTGCTAGGCCTGATCATCCCAGATAGTAGCATCTCATTGACAAACTTCTCAATCTCTTCCTTATGATAGTGAGGGTAACGGTATGGCCTTATATTTGGAGGAGCAGCTCCCTCTATCAAATTGATCTTGTGGTCACATTCTCTGGGGGGTGGCAGTGTCGTGAGTGGTTGGAAGAGATCCTGGTACTTCTGTAGGAGTTGATCGACCGCTACTGACACCTTTCTTTGATTCACTTCATTTAATTGCAGCACCCTCAGATGAACATAATATTTCTCCTCTGCTTTTCTCCATGTCTTCCCCATCTTCTTATAGGAAACCAGACTTCTGGTCAAAGCTGGTTCGCCCTTGATTTCCACCATGCCCGTATTGGTAGGAATCTTGAGACTAAGTTCCTTGAAATTAGCTCGAATCTCCCCCAAGCCCATTAACCACTCGAACCCCAAGATGACGTCAACCCCTGTCAGAGGGAAGAGGTAGAAATTTTGCACCACGGACATATTAGGAAATTCCAGAGTTAGATGACGACATACCCCTTTGTTCTGGATTCGGTGTCCGTCCCCCACCTCTACCATCTGTCCCTTAGTATCCTCGACCGTTAACCTCAGCTCCCTAGCTACTTGAACATCGATGAAGTTATGTGAGGCCCCCGAATCGATCAGAACCATGACTCTCTTGCGTTCGATTTTTCCCCAAACTATCAGGGAACGATTCGAAGATACACCCACGATGCTATGCACACTCAGCTGCATAATGATGCCCTCATCTTCCATGGCCGTCGCGATTGCCTCCTCCGTCGCTGCATCTCCTTCGTCTTTCCCATCGATCAACATCACATGCATATGTTGGTTCGCACAGACATGATCGAACGTGAATGGAGCGTCACACTTGAAGCACGTGTTTCTCCTCCGTCGCTCAGCGATCTCCTCCGCGCTCAGCCGCCGGAATCGTGACCGGTTGTCACCGCCGCCGCTGGATCCCCCACTGTTTGACCCTTGCCCCTCGCTCGTTCCAGCCGCTCCAGATCCCAGGGTTCCTTGCCCTAATGACCCGGTCCCTTGTGACCCACTCCCTCTATTGGAGTTAGTATTGGGCCCCTGTTGAATTGGACTTGGCCCGTTAGCAGTTCCACTCGCGCTTCCCCCCATCTGGCTCCCAAATGGGTTGCCATTTCGGGTTACCAACGCGGGCCGTGAGCGAAACCCGTTCCCAGGCCCATTATTTGGGGGCCCACTCTTAATGAACAGCCCCATCTTCTTCCCTACCACAACCTCTTTTTCCTCGATCCTTTGAGCCAGCGTCATTAATCCCTCCATGTTCGTCGATGGTTGAATCCTCACTTCCGCACGGATTTCCTCCTTCAGTCCGTTCAGAAATGCTGCCTTCATCACTTCATCGTCCGCTCCTCTCAAAGGAACAGCCAGCATCTCGAAGTTCTCGCGGTATTCCGTCACCGTTCCGGTTTGTCTGAGGCACATCAAGCTCTCGTACGGATTTCCTGAGGTGGAGGTATGAAACCTCTGTAACAGGGCCGTGCGAAGTTGTCCCCAATCCGTGTTTGGATTCCGCGCTTCCCACCACTGGAACCAATTCAACGCCCTCCCTTCCATACAAATAGAGGCAGCCTCGACCTGTTCCTCCGGTTGGATCAGATTCAGCCGGAAATATCGCTCCGCCCTGTAGATCCATCCATAAGGATCATCTCCGGTAAAAAACGGCACCTCCAATCGCCTCATCCGGTCGTCATCTCTCCCATGACACCCATGGCCATGTCTTCCTCCCCCGTTCTCTCCTCCTCCTCCTACGCCACCATTTCCTCCCCTGTTCTCTCCTCGGTTCATATATGCCATGAACATCTCGCGGAGTTGTCGCATTTCTGTCGTCATCTCCTGCATTAGTCCTTCCACCTGGGTTGTCCTCCTTTCGATCGTTTCTACTCTGTTCTCCATTCTTGTCACGACCATTCACTGCTCCAAGAATCGGCAGCTTTGATACCAATTGATGAAACCCACACTCACACACAACAATGGATCACTGTAACTCTGAATATTACTGATTGAATTATAAGTTCTGAGATAAAAGACACTTTACAAGCAAGGAAGAAATTAAATCAACACACCTATAACCATGGCAAACATTGCCAATTCTTTTTATCCAGTGAACCTCCCAAGGTCCTCTTTCCCTCCCCTTACAATACTTCAGAAAATAACTGCCTCTTTCCCATAATCCTCCCTCTATTATATTCCTTTTTTCCTTCCCTTCCTCTCTCCTCTAACCACCTAGGCCATCACTCCCCCACGTCCATTTTGCCAACCGCAAACCGTTATGCTGAGTCACATTATTTGTTGCTCACTATCCTCCCCTCCTTCCCACTTTTTGCCTGCTGTCATTGTCATTTCCTCCTTCCCTTTTTCTCCTTGTTTTTCTGTTGCATGCATCTCCTTGGGCTGGCTCATACCTTGGGCTTTTATTGTTTGCATATGTTTGGGCTTGGGTTGGTCCATGGTTTCCCCCTCCTTTGGATCTATCTTCATAACACCCTCCCTCTTTTTCTTCCTTGTATACACTCTTGAGAAAGGTCCACCATAGCAACTTTGGGAAGAGGTGTCTAGCATGATATCCGGGACACTAGGAAGATGTGAATTGATTATGGCCAATGTGATTTGTTTGTGACTGACAGGGTTTCCCGGGTCACAGGGTAGACTGGCAGGGTTTCCCAGGTCTACCATGGTTCTCTTCCCACTACTCCACTAAATAAACTTAATAAAGATTATGAATGAAATTTGATTCGATGTGAATATATGTTGAAGCTGATAATTTGATGTGATTATGATTTAGAATATACATGATTAATAATGGAATTTGATATTTGATTTGATTATGATTAATGTCATTGATTTGATCATTATTTGATTATATATATTGATATTTGATTTAATTTGTTATTAATTACATTAATTGTATTTTGATTCGGATTACCAGCTTTGCTGACTTTTGTGTTTGTTTGACTGCAATGATCTTGCGGGGATGCGGGGGAGCGGATTGCAAAGGATGGGGCTAACTGTGGGCAGTGAGGATCACAAAGCAGACTTTTCTGGCTAGTTTATAAGTTTATGAAATTTAAATAAATGCATAAGACATATTTCCTTTATTTAAACTTTAGTCTTTGGTTTTATTTGAAAGTAATAAAGAGCCTTACTTGTCCCTGTACAGGTGCGGCGGTAACATTTCCCCAAATTTGATTAATTTGAACTTCCGCTGTTATTTATAAAATTATTGAATTTATTTATGCTATTATAAATTGATAGAAATTTGGGGGTGTTACAAAATGGTATCAGAGCCCCTGGTTCGGCTTGGGGTTTGCTTTTGATATTGACTCAAGGGATCAAAGATCCTAGAGTTAAATAAATAATTAAATATATAAATTTTTATTTTTAGAAAATTAGATAATAAGACAAATAAATAAAATAATGAGAGTTGGGCAACAAAAAGGGATTTCTTATTATCCTTTCATTGTGCTTTAATGTTAAAATATATATATATTGCTCTTTAAAATATATATATAAAAGTTGTATTAAATTTATAAATATTATGTTATCTTGTTTGCTTTGTTATGCATTACTCTTGGTTGCTTGCTTACTTTTGTTTTAAGGAGGGCTCAAACTTTTTAAGTTTCGAGGACAAAACTTCTTTTAAGGAGGGAAGAATGTAATACCCCATATTTTTATTAACTTTAACCTAATGCCTTTTAGTTAATTTGAGGAGATCAAACTTTTAAGTTTCGAGGACGACACTTCTTTTAAGGAGGGTAGAATGTAATTACCCAGAAAATTAATAGTAATTTATAATAATAATAATAATAATAATAATAATATGTACCCTTATGTATGGGATTATAGGCATTGATTGCTGATAGTGTGTTATACTTTGACTTTAAAGATGTAACCTTAATTAGTTGTGATTGTAGTTATAACGCTCAGCAGTTATGGTTGGTTAAGTCGATAATTATTATTATTGATTTTGTAACCATTAATATATTAATAAAATTTAAAATTTTACCTGCAGTTTTTATAATCAAAATAAATGTGATGACCGTTACCTGTATTTAATGTTTCAGTTTTTATAATCGGAATAAATGTGATAACCGTTATTAATTTGAATATCGTACCGTTTTTATCAATTGCACTCTTGTCTGCACTAGCTGCAATAAGCCATTTTTGGCTATTGAGGCACCACCCCCACTTGTATACAGAAATGCTTCATCCACTTCAAGAATTTCTCAGATGAAGCAACATAATTTCAACTAAACTAGAATGGAAGGAAAGGAATTCATGTTTCAAGAAGGACACCAATATCTGCTGCCAACGGTGTCAACTCATCATTTGGTTCAGGTCCTTTCTCTATGCCTGGTTGTATTTCCAGTGTACGGACATCAGCTTCTACTGTTGCTGAAGCTCCCACTGTTTTAGGGATGTCATGTAAGAATTTGAAGAGAGAGCATGAAGATTCAACGCCTGTCATAAAGGAGGAGGCCCATTTTAGGAAAACTCATGCTGTTAATAGAACTGGTGCTGGTTCAGCTTTTCAGTCCTCTTGTTTTGGTTCAAATTCTGTTCTGAAAGGAGATAGGCCAAGGAAAAAATGGGGCACTGATGAGCATAAAGTTAATAGTGATAGACGAGATATGGAATCTGAAGTAGCATTTCAAAATAAACAAATGAAATTGGCTAATGAAATTGGGCCTCAGAAGGATAGTTTTTATACAGGAAGGGTTAATGCTGCTGGAAGCTACAAACGTAATGGTATTAGGGATGTATCACAGCTGCAAATGAAGAACATGTTGATGGAAAAGGCTCGGAAGGAGATTCGTAAACGTAAGAAACACGAGAATGTTTTGCATGCTGACAAATATCACAAGAAAAAGAACTGGGATTTTTATTGATAAATAAGCTTCGGAACAACTTCTGAAGATAAATGAAATTTGGGTGTCCTAACCCACGATGCCACAGCAAAATATCATTACAATCATCAGACAAACATACCGAGTGGTTCACAAAATTTTTTTCTTCACAAGAATCTTTTTCTAAATAATAGAGTCATTCTTCCTCTCTAGCACTGCCAATCATCAGCCCCGAGTCCTGTTCCTGGAAAACACAAGCATTGACAGAAAAATTGGCAACACAATGTAACTCAGACGTATGTTTGCTGATAGAGATAAGGTTACAAGTAAGAGAGGGAACATCAAGGACTGAGTTCAAAGTAATGTGTCTTCATTTGCAGCTGTGATACGTCCCTACTACCATTACATTTGTAGCTTCCAGCAACATTAACCCTTCCTATATAAAAACTATCCTTCTGAGACCCAATTTCATTAACCAATTTCATTCGTTTATTTTGAAATGCTACTTCAGTTTCCATATCTCGTCTATCATTGTTAAGTTTATGCTCATCAGTGCCCCTTTTCTTCCTTGGCCTATCTCCTTTCAGAACAGAATTTGAACCAAAACAAGAGGACTGAAAAGTTGAACCAGCACCAGTTCTATTAACAGCATGAGTTTTCCCAAAATGGGCCTCCTCCTTATGACAGGCGTTGAATCTTCATGCTTTCTCTTCAAATTCTTACATGACATCCCTAAAACACTGGGAGCTTCAGCAGCAGTAGAAGCTGATGTCCGTACACTGGAAATACCACCAGGCATAGAGAAAGGACCTGAACCAAATGATGAGTTGACACCGCTGGCAGCAGATATTGGTGTCCTTCCTGAAACATGAATTCATGAAACAGATATTGGCAGCAGATATTGGTGTCCTTCAGATTTACATCAGGAGACATTTGCTCATGTTGCCAAGCTTAACACTATTCGAGTCCTACTATCACTTGCTGCCAACCTTGATCGGCCCTTACAATAATTAGATAAAGAATGCCTTCTTAAATTGAGATTTACATGCGGAAGTTTACATCGATCCTCTACCTGGTTTTGAAAAAGGAGACAGTTCAGTACGCAAGTTGAAGAAGTCTCTCTATGGGCTTAAACAATCCCGAAGAGAGTGGTTTGAGAAGTTTACTCAAGCTATTAAGGGAAGAGGATTCCTCCAAACTCAAACTGATCACACTTTATTTTTTAAACACTCTGACAGTGGTAAAACTGTTATTCTCATTGTTTATGTTAATGACATAATAGTCACATGTAAAGATTGTCAAGAGATAAGCTCTTTGAAGAAGTGTTTAGCTGACCAGTTCGAACTGAAGAATCTTGGATCTCTCAAATATTTCCTTAGCATGGAGGTTGCTCGTAGTAAAGTAGGAATTTCTTTAACTCAAAAGAAATATATTCTAGACCTGTTACAAGAAACAAGAATTCTTGGGTGCAAGCCAGCAGAGACTCTCATTGAACCCAATATCAAGTTGAGAAATGAAGATAGGAAAGAAGTTGACAAGGAAGTTGATCTACTTATCTCACACTCGACCTGATATTGCATTCGCAGTTAGCATGGTTAGCCAATTCATGCATTCTCCTAAGGAAAAACACTTCGCTGCAGTTTATAGGATCCTCAAGTACCTCAAAAACACCCCTGGTCGAGGAATGCTCTTTAAAAGGGGACACGAGGATGATTGAAATCTATACAAATGCAGATTGCGCTCGCTCTGCAATGGACCGAAGATCCACTTCGAGATATTGTACCTATATCTGGGGAAATCTTGTGACCTGAAGAAATAAGAAACAAACAGTTGTGGCCAGAAGCAGAATCTTGGGCTCTAGCCCATGGTATTTGTGAAGGAATCTGGTTAAGAAGACTTCTTGATGACTTGAAGATCTCTTATTCTCTACCTGTCAGATTGTATTGTGATAATAAGACTGCTGTCAGTATTGCCTAAGATCTTGTTCACCATGACAAAACAAAACACGTGGATGTTGATTGTCACTTTATCAATGAAAAATTGGAGGATGATAGTGTATGTTTGTCATATATACCTATCAAAAAGCACACGAGAGACATTCTCAACAAAGGATTACACAAGCCCACCTTTGAGGATTTAATTAGCAAGTTGGGAATGATCAATATATATCTCCCAACTTGAGGGGGAGGGTAGAATATTCTAGAGTATTAGAATTATTTTTACTAGTTGTTAGACACTTTGATTACTGTATTCTGTTTATTACTCTTTATTACTTTTTATTACTCTCTATTACTCTAACTCTTAAGCTACCAGTTGTAATCTGTTGGGGTCTCAAAGTAATACATGAAAATTATTCAGAAATCATATTTCATCAGATCCCCATCAGCAGACTCAGTCCTAAGCTGCCTTATTCTGTATCTTTCCCAATGATTCAGTTCTTGTACGTCATTGAGGAACCAAAAGAATGATTGCAGTAGGGTGCGAGTCTTGAGGGCTGCATGACCTCACTATACCAAAAACTCCCAGACTTGTACTATTGAGTCCCCAGCCATCATTCATCCACTTTGGTACATCTTAGCCTACATAAAAGCATCGAACTAGTCTTTCTAAATTGGCAATATTAGAGCGAGCTTTGTGAAAACATATTCTTAGTTTCTACCCAAATCAAGTCAATAAATGAGTTAAGAAAACTAATGAATATCAGTCTATGGCAACAGCCCAACAGGTGTATGAGAACATGCATGGTTAAATTAATTACTACAGCAATTGAATTGGAAAAGATCAAGTTAATGAAGCTAATATGTGACAACCAAGCTGTCCTATATTGCTTCCAACCCTGTTTTTCAAGTCAATAAACGAGTTAAGAAAACTAATGTAGTTGCTAGATGCAGGAAGAGGCTGAATATCAGTCTATGGCAACAGGAGTATGAGAACATGCATGGTTAAATCAATTACTTCAGCAATTGAATCGGAAAAGGTCAAGTTAATGAAGCTAAACCGTGACAACCAAGCTGTCATTTTTCATGATTGTTAGGGAAAAGGTGCTTCCAGGAGCTATTACTATTGGCTGTGTTAACTCCAATCAGCTAGCCAATATACTAAGGAACTTTCTTAAGAGTTTTTCGTGCTTGGGTTGACTTTATTTCTAACAAACTTAGTGCATATGATATATATGCTTCAGCTTGAAGGGAAGTATTAGATTTAGCACATCTGTAAATGCAAAGTCAACTGTATTAATGTTGATTAGATTAGATCACTCCGTGAATAATTATTATGCTAGAGATTAGTTTGTGATTACCACATAGTCATTTGATTACTCTCTGTTTGCAAATTAATCTATAAATACCAAAACATGTGTAGCCTAACACATACAGCTTCAGTCAATCCTCACTGTTTCTATGAGAATACTGATGACAAAATCAAAGAATGTAACTTTTCTATTGGAACTTAAAAAGATAAAAATGAAAACTCACCTTGAAGAGCCGTTGCTTTCTGTGATAGTACTCTCAACGCGTATAGTGTAAGGGAAATCATCTTCAGAAGGCAAAATTAGTTCAAGGGATCTCTCAGCAAGCATCCCATGACCAATTTCTCTTCTACTTGGTGCACCAATCCGGCCAACTTCCCCGACACATGAAGGAGGAAATGAATACTGCAAATTTTACTGAGCTAGTCACAACAATTTGCATTCTGAAGTTTTTAAAGAAAAATATTAATATAAAAGTAAAAATATGGGCAAGACAGTGCTTCCATTGCAGGCTTAGTTTTGATTTAATGAATTATCAAGTCATTGAAGATCTTAGAAGAAAACAAAAACGTGGTTTAGTTTTCAAATTGTATTTAGAGAAAAATTATGATCAGGGGAGTTGGTTTTATACATGAATAAGAAAGCAAAAAGACGAGATAAGAAAATGAAGAAAAAAATAGTTTCCTAAATTACTGATTTTCCTTAATTATGGAAAACAAAACCTTTAAAATTATTTGAGGCACCATTGGAATTAAATTAAATAAAAAGTAAATTTTAAAATTATCAGATTTTCTATTAATTATTTATTTTAATTATATAGAAGCATAAAATAAGAAAAAAGCATTGCTCTAAAAACACCAACAGAACAAAATGGTTAGCAGTTGCCATCATTTCCACTTAACCAAAGGAGACAAGGTCCGATTCCCCATCTGGTTCCCCTAGCTCCTAGACATTTATTTCGATGGTGACATGGAGCATTCAATGCTGCCAGTGTCATGTCATCAACTGAGAATTGATTGGACCTGCTGAAAGGCAGTTCAGTCTGTTTTTATCTTGGCCCTTCGCATGTCCAGTTCTAATCATGAACTGAACTTGACAAACAACTGGTTCACAAGTAAAGCCAGCCAGTCCATTTTGGTTTTGCAAACATTGCTCAGAATAGATGAAAACCACACTAAATATAAGAGAAGATAAAGTAGTCATGTTCTAAAGAGACCTGGAGATAGAACCTCTTGAATTCATCAACATCTATAAGATTGTCTATTTTCTGCGCCATTTGCTTATCTCCAAGCGTAACAACTGCTAGTGACTGTCAAACAGACAAAGCAGATTTATCACTCAAGTTTATAGATGCAGATATAAATATCACTCACTACATGTGTACTGAAAGACAAACTGAACAAATTAGAAAATAGAAACTATTGATGGATTTTAGTAATCATGAGATAGATGTTCATAATGCACCAAGTTGCCAAAAAGGGGCAACATGGAAGATCTGTGACCAGAAACAAAAAATGATCTTGGAAAAATGCATTGCCATGGTTTCAGTGAAGTTAGACAGAAAAGACATGTTTCTATGAGTAGACGCTTCTTAGGTTGGAGAAGGGACACTCTTCCAAGTTGTCGCTTCAAAATTTGGATTTTCTCGATATGGGCCCTCACGAGTTGTCGCTCCAAATCTTCAATTTTCCTGCTCTGCACTCGCACAAATAGTCGCTCCAAAAATTGGATTTTCATGCTCTGTGCTTCCACAAGTAGTCGCTTCAAATCCTGGATCCGCCTTCCGAGTTCTTCATTTTCTATGTCATGCGGGTCTATCCGACACGGTTGTCTTCCTTCTTTAGGAAGGAATCCACGTCCCTTGCCTTCACGACTCTGTCGTCGATGACCTTTACGATCCTGTTCAGCCATTGGTTGAAGGCAACCTAGTGCTCTGATACCAAATGATGCCAAAAGCGCATAGAAAAAGTGGCTAAACAGAAAGTTGGGATACCATAAAAGAGAAATCCTTTGGTTCTCTATTATAATTATCAAAATAACAAAATGCAACTCCTAGAATAAGGGTCTTAAGTACCTTTTTATGGACTAATTACAAATAGATCCAAAATTAAAAATTAAAAATCCTAAAAATAAGAAAAATTGCTAACATAAATATAACGGTAACTAACTTCCAAAAATGGATAAATAATTACAATTAAATAATTCAAAACACGTCCCAAATCTTAGATCTCAAATCATGTCAAATGTGTTGCTTTCCTTTTCTTGCTAAACAAATCACAATTATATTTGCTGCTTTATTAGGACTTTGATTTGATCGTAATTTGTTATATTTCAAAACACTACTTCTTTCAACAATTCGGCCACAACTCTAGTTGACTCTGAGCTTCTTGAATCAATGATTGGGTCATGTACAATGGGCCAACTGTAAGTGCATCATTGTATAGTAGGTGTTTCTCATTTTTGAGATGAAGAAAAATAGGGTAAACTCCGCTGAAATTTCAATAAATTGTAGAGTATAAATTGTTTTGGAATTTTATTATTTATTATGTTATCGTGAAAGCTAAGATTGCTAGTCTAAGGGATATTTTGGTTAACTTAGTGCTGCCGGTTATAGCTCAAAATTTGGGTTGTAAAAACATCCTAGTTGGTTAGGGTGTACAAGGATTGGAGAAGAATGGGTGAATCTTTAAACGTGAAGAGAAGAGTGTTAAAGGGCCAAAGAGCTCTTGTATTATTAGTTTTTATCCTCCTCCTTTGTATTTGTAATTATTCTTTCTCCCTTCTAACAAAAATATTAAAAAATAAAAGGAGCAATTTTATGTGACTGCATAAGCATATAAAGGAATCACCACATATCATCACAGCATGATTTTGGAGAAAAAAATAAAGTTGCCTCAAACCTGTGTCTCGCCTCTAGTAAAAAGAGCACTTCCATGTGCCCTAGGCAATAGGCCACATCTTGAGTTGATTGGACGTATTTCGTACGATGTTCTCCCATCACTCCTTTTCCCCCCCTGTCACATGCGCAGAAAAGAAATCAACAAACATGGACCCATTCTGTTTGGTAATCCATTATGCAGACAAGCTTCTAAGAATTGCACAATCATTGACCAATGTAAATTCAACCAAATTTATATAAATCTTAAAATACTTTGTGATTAAGAAATCCTAAGAACTAGCTGTATACTCATTGAATAAGCTCCATGATAAACAGATCTTAAGGCACCACCAAATCTAGAAATCAGAGCAACATCCTCCCTCTTTTAGGAGGATGTCGGGAGAATCCATATAAAACAATTAGCTTATATTCCCCCTTACAGCCACTAAAGGTAGGTTTATTTGCAATTTTGGCATCCAGTAAAAATGTTTACATTGAAACAAGCAACGCTGCTGCATGATATTCTGTTGAGAATAAATACATTATACATGTAATTAGTGTAAAAAGGGCATTTATGTCCTCTGATAATATTGCAGCTTAATTCACTCAATATGAATAGAGAGACCTGCACCCATATTGGACACAATTTTCTCAAATCTCTTTCCACTTTACATGGTATCATCAGCCTTCAAATTCCCTGTCTAGCTCTTCATTTACCCAAAAAAAAAAGAACTCAGAAACACGACATATGTCATGCTTCTATTTGTGGTGCAAGCCAGGCATAGACTGCAATCAAGTGTTAAAGTGTTCCCAGGTTGCCGGTGGTGCCAGAAGGAGGGCCGGCAGGTGGAGCAGTGATCGGCAGTGAGACTGCATCACAGCAAAGCAGTTGGTTGTGCCCCATTTCAGCACTGCAAGGTCCATTTGTTCAGTGTTTCAGGGCCATTGGAGACTGAGTAATCTCTTTTCCAGCCTTGAGAAGGACATTACGTGGGTGGCAGGTGCGCCATCAGTTGGATGGCAAAGTCTCAATAGACATAATTTTTTAGTTTTTGGTGTTGTTCTTTGTGATTTTCTACCTTTTTTCGGTGCTTATATCCCTCCATCTCGCTGGTCTTTCTACTTCTCTGATTTTTGGTGCCCTATGATGCGACTTATGAGTATGAGAGTGACAACCATGTAAATATGACAGATCCTGCGACCGGGACCAATGGCCAAACCTCAATGCTACTTCTACAGTTTTGGCTGAATTAATTCCTTCTAATCCAAAAAAGCGGAAAATAGGTGGTGATGGGGCAAATTATCCACAATGGAGGAAGGCCACTGAAATGTACTTGAAAGGCCATGGTCAGGAAGATAACCTCACTCAGGATGGACATGGGAGGATATGCAGCTGTACACACGAAATCAGCGAACCTTAGATCATCATGTTGATAACATTATCATCCACAGCAACACTATCAAGGAATTATGGCAGTATCTCCATTCCTTTCTATCTGGAAATGTGAATATAAATACAGAGACCTTGATGGGAATGCAACAACAGGCCCATGTGTAGGTGCAGATGTGCAGCTCAAGCAAGGGAGATGGACTGGCCCAACATTGGTTTACCAAAGGAGGAATAGAAATAAGGGAAGGGAAAATGTGTGACATGTAATAAATTGGTTTTATTAGAATTGCATTGACAGTTATAGTGAAAAAGTGGGGAGTGTAGTTCGTTACTGCTTTTTGTGTTTATATTGGACGCATAGCATGAGGGGAGGAAAGCATTGTTTTCGTTATTTTCTACTGGTAGACAAGGGCTAGTGGAGTGATCGCCATAGCTGGGAGCTCTTGCTCTTTATTTTTCTTTTTCCACATTCCCCGGTAATTGCTTAAATCTCCATTAATATAAAAATCTTCTCCCTCTTTAGCTGATAGGAGGGGATTATTCCTATCAAATTGGTGCTTTCATTGAGAGTTGAAGTTTTCATAGAGGGATAGCTGAGTAGTTTATGCTCACCAGAATGACTTCTCAGAGAGTAGATTCACTTGATGCAAGAATGACAGTTATGGAAAATTCGCTTCGATCGCAACTTCTCAGATCGCATGATATAACATCCAAGGGCCATTCCAATCAGCTTTCGGATCATTCTGTTAAGCTGGGTGCCTTGGTTACTAGCGTTGCAGAGATTGCGAAGAGTTTGCAAGCGCTACATGCAGAGGTAAAAGATGGGTTCCAACGTCTTCAATCATCTTCGGAAATTCGGTAGTTACTCTGGCAGAAAGCAGCGAAGATCCAAAAAGAAAGAGGTAGATCAAAGTGGTGACAACGGAATGTCAACCAAGGTAGTTCACGGTGACAATCAAGGTGATGAGTATTGAATTAAAGCGAAGAGGATAAAACTTCCAGTATTTTCCGGAACTGATCCGGTGGGATGGATTGCTAGAGTCGCGGCTTATTTTGCTGTTCAAGGAACTCCACCTACCATGCGCATCCAATACACTCAAATTTGCACGGAAGGTTCCACATGGCACTGGTTCAAGGTGCTTAAGCAGTCTGAAGCACAGTTGGATTGGGAGCGATTTAAACACGCCTTGTTTGATCGTTATGGAGAAGGCCACTTTGGCAATCCTTTTGCTCAATTAAAAGGACTGTTGCAAGAAGGAACGGTTGATGAATATGTGGAAGCCTTTGATATGTTATCAGCTCAGATTCCCCCTAATGTCAGACCAGCAATATATGGGTTTGTTTGTTGGTGGCCTCAAAGAAGAGATTAAACTCGAAGTGCTCTCCCTCGAGCCACAAACACATTACAAAATGATCTCCTTAGCCAGAACGGTGGAGCGTAAGTTACTGGGAGGAAAATGGAAGCCACTGCCGCGTGACCAGAACCAATTCCGCTGCAGAGTGGTCTTTGTGCAATCTAATGGTGGTGAACGTTTCACCACCAAGCAGACACGTGCTGGGAATCAGGCTCAGCCAAAAAAACCTGAGGATAGGCCCAATAAACCAGGGGATAGGAGAAATGGGCCCAATTTTAAGGGAGTAAGAAATTTGTCTTACCATGAAATGATGGACGGAAGGGCCAAGGGCCACTGTTTTAAATGTTGAGGATTTAGGGTTTAGGGTTTAGCTCAACCCATCAATGCCTAGACAAACAGTTACGCTTGCTAATCTGGGAAGAAGACGACGTCGTAGGGGATTCAAGCGCTTTCATCGCTACAAAGGAAAAGGGGAAAACCGAAGATTGGGAATTTGTGTGCAATAATATTAGCTGTGAAAAGGAGAACGATTGCAAATAGGGGTACGACACGGTGGTTCAGGCAAAGACAATGAAAATCGAAGGAGAATTGGAGGGATTTCCAATTCTGGTACTGATAGTGGAGCGAGCCATAATTTTATTGCTCCTGAACTAGTCAACTTAATCTGTCAGTCAAAAACACCAAGGAGTTTAGTGTTTGTTTGGGAGACGGTAGCCGGAGGT
Organism: Gastrolobium villosum; assembly: GCA_032173675.1. Lineage (NCBI taxonomy): Eukaryota > Viridiplantae > Streptophyta > Magnoliopsida > Fabales > Fabaceae > Gastrolobium > Gastrolobium villosum. The sequence goes on along the minus strand of JAVKPL010015310.1, from coordinate 21,817 downwards.
TATCAAAAGGAAGAAGCACTGAGCTCAACCTTCAATTAGGGCGACATCGTTTGACGATAGGGGCTTACCTTCTGGATTTGGGTGGAGTCGACTTAATATTGGGAATGGAGTGGTTAGAGACCTTAAGGGAGGTATGTCAAGACTGGAAAAAGAAAACTATGCAGTTTTCTCACCAGGGAAGGACGATTATACTTTAGGGATATCAGGTGCGTGTTGGGGTTCAACCCGTAGCTCTGCAAGGGATATTGCATGATGCAGGGACAGAGCAAAAGGGAAGATAACCGAGCCAGGCACTAATTTAGCTATGCACTTGACTGAAGAGCAGCAGTTGGCTCTTAAACAGGTACTTGCTCAGTTCCAGAATCTATTCGCTAAGAAACAAGGGTTGCCTCTACTTCGAGAACACGACTATGCCATCAATTTGATTCCAGGCACAGGTCCAGTATGTGTTCGACCCTACCAGTATGCTCATCACCATAAAGATGAGATCGAAAGGCAAGCGAATGAGTTACTACAAGAAGGGTAGATCAAACACAGTGTTAGTCCTTTTTCCAGCCCCATCATTAGTTAAAAAAAATTATGGAACTTGGAAGATGTGCGTGGACTACAGGGCATTAAACAAGGTTACCATTCCAGATAAGTACCTCATCCCTACCATTAGCAAGTTACTGGATGAACTCTATGGTGATAGATATTTTTCTAAAATTGGTTCAAAATCTGGTTTTCACCAAATTCGGGTAAAATCAGAGGATACCCCTAAGACTGCATTCTGTACACATGATGGGCATTATGAGTATCTTGTTATGCCTTTCGGTTTGACAAATGCACCATCCACTTTTCAATCCACAATGAATTCAATTTTTAGGGAAAAGCTTCAACATGTTTTGGTGTTTTTTGACGATATCCTTGTATATAGTCCCTCGTAGGAAGCTCATTTGTGCCATTTGGCAAAGGTGTTGTCTTTATTGCAGGAACATCATCTTGTAGCTCAACGGAAGAAATGCAGTTTTGGGGAGGAATCTGTGGAGTATCATGGTCATGTTATTTCGTACCAAGGGGTTGCCATGGACCCATCAAAGATTCAAGCTGTAATTAATTGGTCACAACCGCGTAATGTCAAAGGAGTCCGTGGTTTTTTGGGGTTGACTAGTTATTATCGGCATTTCATTAAAGACTATGGCAAGATTGTGCAACCACTGACTGAGCTCATAAAGAAGGATGGCTTTATTTGGAGTGATGCTGCCAAGGCAGCCTTTGACAAGCTGAAAGAGCTTCTTACATCAGCCCCAGTGTTAGCTCTTCCCGAATTCTCTAAAGAATTCATAATTGAATGTGACACCTCTGGGGTTAGTCTGGGTGCTGTATTGATGCAGGAGAAACAGCCAATCGCTTACTATAGCAAGGCTCTTGCTCCAAGGAACCTTGCTAAGTCAGTGTATGAGAAAGAGATTATGGCCCTGGCCCTTGCCATTCAACACTGGCATCCATATCTTTTGGGGCGCTCCTTTACTATGTATACAGACCATAAAAGTTTAAAACATTTATTGTCTCAACGTATTACTACTTCCGATCAGCATTACTGGTTGTCTAAGCTAATGGGGTATTAGTTTGAAGTGGTATATAAGTCTGGACCCCGAAATAAGGCCGTTAACGCCTTATCCAGAATGATGGAGCCCGCGAACCTTGAGTTGTCTAACATAGTATCTAGTCCTTATTGGTTAGATCTAAGTACTGTGAAGGAAGAGTATAAATTTGATCAGGTTCTGCAGGATGTCATCACAGCTATCCAATCTGGCCAAGATGTTCCTACGGATTATGTCTTGCAGGGAGAGTTGTTGTTTTATAAGGGGCGCATGAATTTATTCTACAAATCCTCTCTCATTCCTATGTTGTTGCAGGAATTTCATTCATCTCCTATTGGAGGACATTCGGGTTTTACTAGAACTTTTAAGAGGCTCGCTAGTGGTGTATTCTGGAAGGGGATGCAAAAATAGATTATGGCATTTGTTAAGTCGTGTAATTTCTGTCAAAGGAATGAGCACCAAACCTTGACTCCTGCTAGACTTCTCCAGCCACTGCCAGTACCTCAACTGATTTGGGAAGACGTTTCCATGGATTTTATTTCCGGGTTGCCTAAGTCCCAAGGTTATGAGGTGATCTTATTAGTAGTGGATCGTTTATCAAAATGTGCTCATTTTATTCTTGTTAAGCATCCTTTTACTGCTAGGAATATTGCTGAGTTATTTGTTAAAGAAGTGGTTCACCTTTACGGATTACCAAGATCTATCGTCAGTGACCGTGACCCCCTTTTCCTTAGCAATTTTTGGAAAGAATCATTTTGTTTGTTGGGGACTGTATTAAAGATGAGTACTTCCTATCATCCCCAAACGGATAGTCAAACGGAGGTGGTAAATCGTTGCCTTGAGACATATTTGCGTTGCTTTGCTTCGGAGCAGCCTAAGCTTTGGTCATTATGGATCTCCTGGGTAGAATTCTGGTATAACACCTCTTTCCATAGCTCAATTAATACTACTCTTTTTACTGCTGTATATGGTCGTTCTCCCCCCAATATTACACACTATTTGATGGGAAAGACTCAAGTTGATGCGGTTTCTAGAGTATTATATGACAGAGACGAAACTTTGCGCCAATTAAAATACCATTTAGTTCGTGCCAAGTCTTCTATGAAAAGACAGACAAATACTCATCGTCGGGACCTAATATTTCATGTTGGTGATTGGGTTTATGTGAAGTTGAGACCCCATAGGCAGATGTCCGTATCTTGGCGCATTAATCCTAAGTTGGCTGCACGTTTTTATGGACATTTTCAAGTGATAGCGAAGGTTGGAGTTGTGGCCTATAAATTGTTGCTTCCTAAAGGTTTTCGTATTCATCCCGTTTTCCATGTGTCCCAATTGAAAAGAGCCATCGGATTTGTCACGGGTGAGGGTGAACTACCAAATGGTTTGGCTGTAGATGAGACCAACGCTCATGAGCCAGAGTCAGCATTGGCAGTTCGCAGCTTCGTTGATGGGGGCAATTCATATGAAAAATGGTTGATTCTTTGGAAATCCAAACCGGTTGAAGAGGCTACTTGGATGAAGGCCAGTGACATCAAAGGGCAATTTCCTAATTTTTTCCTCGAGGACAAGGCAGCATCTATAGAGGGTGGTATTGATAGGAATGCAACAACAGGCCCATGTGTAGGTGCAGATGTGCAATCCAAGAAGGGGAGATGGACTGGCCCAACATTGGTTTACAAAAGGAAGAATAGGAATAAGGGAAGGGAAAATGTGTGACGTAATAAATTGGTTTTATTAGAATTGAATTGACAGTTATAGTGAGAGAGTGGGGAGCATAGTTCGTTACTGCTTTTTGTGTTGATATTGGACGCATAGCGTGAGGGGAGGTAAGCATCGTTTTCGTTATTTTCTACTGGTGTTGAAGGGATAGTGGAGTGATCTCCATAGCTGAGAGCTTTGGCTCTTTATTTTTCTTTTTCCACATTCCCCTGTAATTGCTTAAATCTCCATTAATATACAAAATTCCTCCCTCTTTAGCTGATAGGAGTGGGTTTATTCCTATCAGACCTGCACCCACATTTGGTACAGTTTTCCCAGATCTCTTTCTACGGCACATCTTCTAATGATATAAATTGGAATGATAAACAAAAAAAATAAAATTAAATAGCTTAATGAACATCTTTGTACTATAACTATGATTCGAAGGTACCCATGTCAGTACAACATGATACAGGTGTGAACATTTATTGCATATCAGACAATGTTAAGGATAAGAACGAGAGAGCACTTATGCTATGAGGAAAATTGCAGCTCTATAAACCCTAATTGATTGAATCAAGTGCCAACTAGCTCAAGTACAAAGGTAAATTTATTGAGTAATGCCATCAGCTTTCTTTATTGGAACCAACTCAACCTAAAAGCTTATATGGCACATGCATAACTAAGAATAATTTTTCATCACACATGCCATCTCATGTGAAAGCTTTTTGGGTGTGATGAATGGGCAGTAAGCATCAATTCAATCTAATACCATGTCACCAATTCAATCTAAAAGCTTCATCTGTTTTAACTGCAAGCCCAGAAGTAATTTTATATCAATCAGATTTCTTGTGTTGTTATAGCAAACTGATGTTGGACAGTTAGGCATTTCCTATCTCATTGCACATTTGAAAAGATTAGTGCATTTTGGACAGCATGAAATCGAATAATCTTACGAGTTTAAGGTTCAATAGTTGACAACAGTAACTCCTGAAGACTCTTTTGGTGGAATATTTGTTCCATTCGTGCTTCCACAAAGACTTAAGAAGATGTTTTACTCAACTATCAGATTATTCTCTTTGGCTCATAACTAAAATTTTCAACTTTATAGTGAGTTTTTTTTTTTTTTTTGTATGTAAGGGAAAACTGAAAGAAATAGTGAGAGAGTTTTTCATTATGAAGAAAACAGAAATTCTCACAGACCATTTGACAGAAGTCCCACTAAGACAGAAAATATATTAAACTTGTATAATGATGTTTGGATAGCAATCTTAATTATTTCATTACAACTACTCATACCTCTACTATTCTCTTCCTCAAAAACTTGGATGTAACTTCTTTAAATACCAACTTCACATCTACCTCAGAAAACTGTAAGAAGAGAGAACAATACATAAATGTTAAAATGTAAAACCAAATGAATTCAAAACAATAGGCATACAGCAGATGGAGCATCATTTGTCCATCAAACAAGAAATCCCAAGAACTGAGGAAGAAAGTATATACAACTCAAATACAGGAAAATAAATTAGAAAAACATAATATCTATTGCCAGCAAAAGATTGACCGACAGTAGGATACTATACACACTAAACAAGGGAAAAGAAAACATGAGTAACATCCTTTTTCTGCCTTGGTTCTTCGGTCAGGGGAGGAGACAAATAAAGACATTTTATTAGACAGAGAAGAGAAAATATTGCTAGGAGAGGATAACATATCCTCCTTAACAGAGCAATTTAAAGAAAATGAAGTCAAGTAGGCTAAAATAAGTAGCAAAGCTGGCACATATCCCTGTATCCAGTAATGGATATTCCCTTAAAACAACCATGAGCGGAGCACCAAAGAAAGAAGAACTAAATATTGGTAGCACAACGCTAAAAAGCCTTGAGAGTCGCACTAATACTCTTAAACTGGTTGTCAGTACTTTTGCTATGAGAGTCTTCTAAGTTATTCAGTGCTACGGTAGCACTAATTAAGACCTCCCAGAAGTTAATACCCCCTCAAATTCTTCTCAGGTTGTCAGCAGAAATGTAAACTTAATTTGCATGTTTCCTTTAGTCAAGAAACATGTTGAAAGTGTCATTAACCGACTATCTCAAAAGCTTAATATATTATGTAAAAGCACATAATGGTCTTATTACATCTCTTTGGGCTCTTTAAGCATAGACAATGCTCTGGCCAAATTTTGAAGTGTGCTGAAATTGAACTTCTATTTACAAGAATAGTAGCGGCTAGAATTGAACTCATGACCACTTCGTCAATAAGGTTGTCATATCAAATCATAAACTGTTAGAAATATTAGAATAGGAAATATTAGATATGATTAGATATGATTAAATATGATTAGATTTGAATAGATTACTTCCTATCTGTTAATATTCTGGGCTTCTCACTTAAGCCCATTAGGGTCTCTATATATTGTAACTCTTTGTATTAGATTAATACACAATTGAATACATTCATATATTTTAATTTGGTACAAGAGCTCTTTGTTCTGGGGATTTTCGCTTCCGCTAAAACTCTAAGCCCACTGCTTAGGCGTTCTCTCCTTCCTCTAACGCCGTGCGTCCCTCCGGCTTGGTTCTGCACTGTTCACGCGGGTTCAAAAAAAAAATACTGTTCACCGCTTCCGTACAGCCCATACAGATTTTATTGTTCACTATCCGTACAGATTTTACTGTTCACCATCCGTACGGTCTACTGTTCATCGTGTCCGTACAGTTTACTGTTCACCATCCGTATAGGTACTCTTCACGCAAAAAAAATAAAAATAATTTCAGCCGATGCAAGATAGAACAGTTTGCCTTCCTCTCTTATTTTCAAATCTGGTCATCTCCTTTGTTCTATTTTGTGATGGAGGGCTCAAGTGATGCGTCCAAAAACACGACAGGCATCATCTCTGGTACTATCCCATCTCCATTCTTTTCTCGGGCCAGTGATTCCAATTGGAATAGTGGATGCGGTCGCGGATGTGGCCACAGACAGAGGCCTCATTGCAATTATTGTCAGAATCTTTGGCATTTTGAAGAATGTTGCTATAGGAAGTACCCTCATTTGAAGCCACCGACTGCCCACTTTGCTCAAACTGATGCTACACCACCCACCTTCTACGGGATTAGTAACTCTATCAAGTGCCGACCATGAGGCACTTCTCAAGAAGGTTTCTTCTCAGCATCCTACACAAGACACTGGTAATCATGTTGCTGGCTTTTATCAATCATCTCTTGGACCTTGGATAATAGACTCATGTGCTACTCATCATCTTTGTGGTAATAAAGATCTCTTCACTTCACTTTCTTATTCTAATAACCTACCCTTTGTCACTCTTGCTGATGGCACCACGACTCCTGCTCGTGGAATTGGGGAAGCCAACCCACCTCCCCTTTTAACTTTGAGTTCTGTTTATTATATACCTGGCATTCCTTTTAATTTAATCTTTGTTAGCTAGTTGATTCATTCTCTTTCATGTACTGTTACCTTCTCTAAACAATCTTTTTCTATGCAGGATTCGGGTACGGGGAAGACGAATGGAGCGAGTATTGAGTCACGAGGTCTCTACTATCTGATTGCACTACCATCTCCAGTAGCCTGTTCTCTCACAGAGTCTCCTGAGCTAATTCACAGTCGTCTGGGTCATCCAAGTCTCTCCAAGCTTCAGCATATGGTTCCCTTTTTATCCAGTCTTAAGTCTTTAAACTGTCATTCTTGTCAGCAAGGAAAGCACACTCGCTCCTCCTTTGCTAATAGAGTCAATAAAAGAGCTGATACTCCTTTTTCTATTGTTCATTCTGATATTTGGAGTCCGAGTCGAACAATGTCTATTTTGGGTTTTCAGTATTTTGTCACCTTTATTGATGATTTCTCTCGTTGCACTTGGGTTTATTTAATGAAAAATCGTTTTGAATTATTTTCAATTTATCCAGAAATTCGTGCTGAAATAAATACTCAATTTGGTGCTTCTATTCAAATTTTGCGCAGTGATAATGCAAAAGAATATGTGTCTCTTGAGTTTTCTAATTTTTTGGAGAAACGTGGGACGTTACACCAGACCACTTGTCCACACACTCCACAACAAAATGGAGTAGCCGAACGTAAGAATCGACATCTGGTTGAAACTGCTCGTACCCTACTAATTCATATGAATGTTCCACTTCATTTTTGGGCAGATGCTATAATCACCTCTTGCTTTCTCATCAATCGCATGCCCTCTTCCGTACTCAATAACGAAGTTCCACATAGTATTTTATTTCCAGGAGCACCTTCCTATCCTCTACCTCCACATGTATCTGGATGTACCTGCTTTGTTCATGACATTACTCCAAGAAAAGATAAATTAACATCCAAAGTCTTCAAGTGAATTTTCCTTGGATATACTCGTTTTCAAAAGGGGCATCATTGCTACTCTCCTTATCTCAAGTGTTATATTGTCTCGGCTAATGTCATTTTCCTTGATCAACACATTTTCAGTCTATCCCATCTCAGATAACACAAGTTGATCAAGTTCTTCCTGTTCCTTGTCTTGATTTGTCTTTACCAGTTGCTGGAAACTCTATCCCGGAGGAACAGCCCCTTGCCTCCATCCCTGAGGACCGTCCTTTTTTCACCTACCAGCGACGTCAGACTGCGCCTCCAGCGGATTTAACCCTTACTGACTCACCACCTGCTGCTGTCGACTCTTCCCCTTCGGATCCTCCATCAGAAATTACTCCCATTGCCCTTCGCAAAGGTATTCAATCCACTCGCAACCCTCATCCACTTTATAGTTTCTTGAGTTATGATAGACTTTCTTCATCACATTTTACTTTTGTTTCTAGTATTTCGTCTGTTTCTATTCCTAAAACCACAGTGAAGCACTATCTCATCCGGGTTGGCGCCAGGCGATGATTGATGAAATGCAAGCACTTCACTCCAATGGCACGTGGGATCTTGTTCATGCTCCTCCCGAAAAGTCAGTAGTCAGTTGTCGATGGGTATTCATTATCAAAGTTGGTCCTGATGGCACTGTTGATCGCCTCAAAGCTCATTTGGTGGCCAAAGGATACACTCAGATATTTGGTCTTGACTATGGGGATACTTTTTCTCCTGTTGCCAAGATGACATTTGTTCACCTATTTCTTGCACTTGCTGCCATTCATCAATGGCCCCTTCTACAGCTTGATATCAAAAATGCTTTCTTACATGGTGACTTGTAAAAGGAAGTATATATGGAGCAACCACCAGGTTTTGTTGCTCAGGGGGAGAATTCTGAAATGGTATGTAAGCTTCGTAAATCTTTATATGGCCTGAAGCAGTCCCCTCGGGCTTGGTTTAGTCGCTTTAGTTCTGTTGTTCAATCCTTTGGCTTAACCAGAAGTAAAGCCGATCATTCTGTCTTCTATAGGCATAGCTCTTCTGGTCAGTGTCTCTATCTTCTAGTCTATGTTGATGACATCATTATTACTGGCAGCGATCAAGTTGGGATTGATCAGTTAAAGAAATACTTTTTCAATCAGTTTCAGACAAAAGATCTTGGCAGACTTCGATATTTCTTAGGGATCGAAGTGGCACAGTCTAGGCAGGGCATTTCCATTTGTCAGAGGAAGTATGCACTGGATATCCTAGATGAAACCGATATGTTGGGATGTAAACCTATTGATACACCTATGGATCCTAATTTTAAGTTGTTACCCGGACAGGGGGAGCCATTGGCAAACCCTGGTCGTTATCGCCGGTTAGTTGGTGTAAAGAACCAATTTAACCCAAAAGCTTAAGCTAGTGGATGAGGCTATATTAATGGTTTTTTTTTATATATCTCAACACGCCCCCTCACACGAGAGCCCATTGGGCTTGAAGAGTGGACAATGCACAGGCCCACCTACCTGTGCGAACAAAGAAATTCCACTTAAAAGAAAGTGGGGAGCGACGAGGTTCGAAGCCGAGACACGAGGCTCTGATACCATGTAAAGAACCAATTCAACCCAAAAGCTTAAGCTAGTGGGTGAGGCTATATTAATGGGTTTTTTTATATATCTCAACAGTTGGAAAGTTGAACTATCTTACTATGACAAGACCAGAAATCTCTTTTGTAGTTAGTGTGGCAAGTCAATTCCTTGACTCTCCTTGTGACTCCCATTGGGATGCAGTTATCAGGATTCTTCGATAATATCAAAAGAGCATCAGGAAGAGGTTTATTGTACACAACTAAAGGGAATGCTAAGGTATCTAGCTATTCAGATGCTGACTGGGCAGGTTCTCCTTCAGACAGACGATCCACCTCGGGGTATTGTGTTCTCCTTGGAGGAACTTGATCTCTTGGAAGAGTAAGAAACAAACTGTTGTCGCAAGGTCAAGTGCAGAGGCAGAATATCGGGCAATAGGAAATGCAACTTGTGAGCTCATCTGGCTAAAACAATTGCTTAAGGAGCTACATCTCTGTGAACAGCAGCCCATGAAACTCATCTGTGACAATCAAGCAGCATTGCATGTATCCTCTCTAACCCAGTCTTTCATGAGAGGACCAAACATATAGAAATTGATTGTCACTTTATTAGAGAGAAGATTCAGTCAGGAGAGATCGAGGCAGCATTTGTTAATTCCAGTGATTAACTTGCAGATGTTTTCACCAAGGCTCTTAGAGGTCCCCGAATAGATCATATATGTAACAAGTTGGGAGCTTATGATATATACGCACCAGCTTGAAGAGGAGTGTTAGAAATATTAGAATAGGAAATATTAGATATGATTAGATTTGAATAGATTACTTCCTATTTGTTAATATTCTGGGCTTCTCACTTAAGCCCATTAGGGTCTCTATATATTGTAACTCTTTCTATTAGATTAATACACAATTGAATACATTGATATATTTTAATTTAAACTAACAATCCCAAAAGCGTAAGTTGCAAGGTGAAGGCAAATGAATGGTTATACTACATCTCTTAACAGAAAGATTTGACAGAATTAGGTCTCAGGAGAACTTTTTTAGCTGTCCTCATAATTTTTTCCGTAGATGAAATAACACACAGTACTCTGAATTCTGAAATAACCTCCTACCTTTAGGATATTTTTGCATTCCTTTCCTCAACAGATCTGTTGAGGAGCTTCATGCGCACACACAGAAGAGAAGTAACAAAAACACTTAATTCTGCAGTTAAAACAGGACAATCACCTATATTTATCAACTCTTTTTATAAAAGAATTCACTGAGAGAGAGAAGTGTGTAAAAGAGGAGGGTTAGTAATCCTCCTAAGGCTACAAAGAAACATCAGAGAAAAAGCAACAAAAGAGAGAAAAGAATCAGTTCATTTAGGCAACCTAGTCTGTTTGCATGTCTGACTTAGAAACACCCATAAAAAATGACCAAGAGCAGAAAGAGCGTTGAGCCTAAGATACAATATATGTATCACTTTATAATCCAGAAAATAAAATAAAAAAACAAAATAAATTATAAATAAATAACTAGAACTATAAAAGTAGTACTTACTAAAGGGGTTGGTTTGGGTGGAGTTGGCTTTATATGAACATCACCTTCGTCAATTTCACCATCAACAATCACTTCCTCATCTTCATCCTCGTCCTCAAGAATCTCCGCAATGGATTCAGTATTACTCCTCAGTGTTGCATCATTTGTGACAAACCCGTTTTCTGTAAGTATTTCCAGAACCTTTTCTTCTAATGATGAAAGGGCTTTCCTTCTTGGTATTTTGTTTCTAATTTGAAGAACTTTTACCAACTCATCACCAGCAATTTCCTGCAAATTACCATTCACATCAGCTTCTATCCTAACCACCATATTCAAAAAAAACTTTCTAATAAAGTCTTCAATCATTTTGATAACAAAATTTTTAATCAAGTTAATGTATATTCCTCTCATACACACATGTACAAACAAAAAACTATCAGTGGCAACAGATGAGCCAAAATGCCTACATAAAGGTTTCAAAAATAAAAAACCAAGAAAACTTCATATCAAATGACAGTATCAGGGAATGGTAATAATGATCAACACAGCAACAATCAAATACAGTCAGGCCCTGTCTCCAGTCCTAGACACCATTCCCTAACACTGGCTCAAATCTCAAAAAGCTTTTGTAAAGAACCAATTCAACCCAAAAGCTGAAGCTGTTAGGTGAGGGTCTCTTTAATGGTTTTATATATCTCAACACGCCCCCTCACACGAGAGCCCACTCGGCTTGAAGGGTGGACAATGCACAGGCCCACCTACCTGTGCGAACAAAGAAATTCCACTTCAAAAAAAGTGGGGGGCAGCGAGGATCGAACCCAGGACACAGGGCTCTGATACCATGTAAAGAACCAATTCAACTCAAAAGCTTAAGCTGTTAGGTGAGGGTCTCTTTAATGGTTTTATATATCTCAACAGCTTTAACTTAAAGGGGAGTGTTGGAATATATAAGAAATATTCCGTAATATCCTTTTGATTGTAAAAGGAGAAACCCTTGGAAGGAGAATTCTCTCCTTTTCTGTTTGTCATTCAATCTGCCATCACATATGCATTCTTTCACTTTTTCTCTTCTCTGTTTTCTCAGCTCTCTCTCTGAAATCTCAGATTCTGTTTTGGGGTTAATAGCATTCTATATGCTGTCTGCTTCATTTACTCACAACATGTGCATGTGTTTTTAACAGCTTTTTATTTAATATTAACATAGTCAAATGTTATAGAATTTTATAAGTTAGCGACTTAGTGTTAGATCACAGAGTAACCCCTTTGAAATATGGAAGTGTTTTCATTGGACTGATCTACCATCTTTTGAAGACTCCAGCGAACTCTGCAACAGTTCTCAGCCTTTCACCTTGAGGACAAGGTGAAAGGTTTTGTAGAGTATTATAATAAAAGCCCCAATAATTCGTACGTATAAGATAAGAAATAAGCAAAAGGCAGGCCACGTTGGCCGATAAGATAAGGAGTAGCACTAGCTAAAAAGGGGGGAGGCACAGTTAGGATATTTTTAAATGTCGTGAAAATAAGAAAATAGGTAGGAGTATAAAATAAGAAGTTCGTGAGCAGTAATGGGTCAGTCGAGAGTTTGTTGTTAAGGAAGTGGACCAGAGAATTCACTGGAGAGGAAAGTTGAGAAGAATCAACCTTTTAACCTTCATCAGTGTGTAATCTTCTTCATCTAAGTGTTGCAATGTTATTCATCTTCTTAAACATGAACCTTCTTGCAAACAGAGGGAGATTTACTAAATAAAGTGCAGTCTTTTCCATTCTTTCTCCTTGTTTATATGAATTCCTAAACCAGCACGTTTCAGTTCATTAATAAATAAATAATATCACATGATAAAAATTTCATAATACTTTTTTTTTACTATCACAATACTAAAAAAGAGATGTGCAAATAAGGGGTAGCAAGAGTTTTTTATTGTTAGCACCTATCTTCAGTAAGGAGTGAGTCTTTTGGCCCCTCCCACCTCTAGGCATCAAAGGTCATTAACCTCTTAAGGCGCCTTATGCCTTTAACTACCTTGCTACATTAGTATTTGACCTAATCATTAGTATAGATATGTTTTTGTACTTTGTATGACATACACATCAAGTCAATACTATTCTTATATTATTGAGAGCCTCCTTTCTCTCTGTTTCTCCTTCCCGACCTAAACCCTATAATTTCAATAGGCTCTGGCTCCTTCTACTTGTGGGAAACCCCCAGTTTGACAGGGATATAGCTGTTTGCCCCTATATGATTGGCTTGCTACTGTTTGGTGGCTATTCACCTCTGTTTGGCTACTGTTCCTGCATGGAATATTCTGTTACAGTTGCCGTTTGGCCATATTTTGAGCTGTTTAGCTGGGTTATCTAAGCCAGGTCCTTGACAAAATAATATTAATCCTGTTAAGTGCCATTGTCCAAATACAAGTAACAAATTTCAAGGAATATAGGAACTGTTGAGGACAGAATAACATCTCACAGATCAGGAACAATTCAAAAGGTTTTTATTAAAGAAACAGCAAAAAGTGATATAGGATAGCAGAGCATACTTCAACATGTTCATAAAGCTCAGGAGGAGGCAACTTGATGGCATCAAACATCTTTGGTTTCCCACACATCTTAACCAAAGTTTCTACCTCATTACAGATTGCTCGCACTGCATCCTGACAGTAGACAACAGGTAAAAGATTATGCATTGGTAATTATGAATAGAGCTGTTCATAAACCGTCAAAGAAAACAAATGACACATAAAAATGAGAACAAAGTAAAGCATGCCAATCCCACTATAACCAAAACTAAACATCTAAGGGAGGCAAGTGGCTTACTCTCGTACCATATCACCTTTTTTTAGTGAACATTTTAAATGCCCAATGCCATAGTAGTGGTAGAAAAAAATGAGAATTGGTCATAATAATATAAATAGATAAACATCAACATTACCTTTATCTCAAACTAGAAAATGGGTGGTTTTAAGAGACGTCTTGAAATAATTTAACATTGGTACATTAGTGAAGACAAGGATATTTTAGAGATCAAAAACTTCAGTGATGAAACCTTGCTTTTTATGCTCTGTAATAAGCAGCCATAAATAAATGCATTTTGCATGAACCAGAGCCAACAATATTTTAAACAACACATACATTTGACTTTAGCGGAGGAAAAGAAAATCCATCAAATGTACTAATGGTTAGTAAGCTTGTCTACACACTACTATAAGGTAACAACCTGACCAACTTCTACAGCTTTAAGTAACTTCTCTTCTGGAAGAAAATTGCTATAACCCTGCGATAAAAATTTATAGCAGCTCAGCCAGTAGGAAAGTACAACCATAAGAGTTTCAAGAATCAAGATTGAAATATACTAGATTATGGAAAGATATGATTTTTGCCATCATTTTTTCATACACGGCTGAAAGTAAGTGGTCACAGCTCTTTGCTATCAAAATATTGAAAATTTTAAGAGTAGAAAAATATTGCAATCTGTTCTCCCTGCTAGCAATTGCTACATACATCAACATCACCTTACTCCCAAACTAATTGGGGACGGCAGTCGGTGAACCAAAATAAAAGCAAGATCAGTTTAACGGAAAAGAATTAATAAATAGGAACAAAAATAAATAAAATAAATAAATTAAACAGAGAAGAAATCTTTAAGATGCTAGTTCAATAAAAAGATCAATAACTGTGATTGCATGTACTTGATGAGGATAAGGACTGCAAACACAAAAATTAGGGGTTTCAAATATTTGATCTTTAAGATGTAGAACTTTCTCTTTTATTTGTTTGCACAAATAAATTAGATTCAAAATTAAGGTCCTATTCCAAATGTAGATCTCCACTTAAATAGTTAAATCTCGGTAATATATAAGTTAAAACAGGGCCCTTTTCTGTTTTCAGCACTTCCACAGGACTATACCAAGGCATATTATTTCCAAATATCAATTTCTATTGTGGAGGTGTTCAACAAAGTAACTAGCCCAGCTCTAAAAGGCCGCTCAGTTGGCTTTCGTGGAAGCCGCTTAACTTTGCAATTCACATTTGGTCTCAATTGAAGATAACCTAGTTCTATTAATATCAATTTCTATTGTGGAGGTGTTCAACAAAGTAACTAGCCCAGCTCTAAAAGGCCGCTCAGTTGGCTTTCGTGGAAGCCGCTTAACTTTGCAATTCACATTTGGTCTTAATTGAAGATAACCTAGTTCTATTTTATATGTAGCTGAAAGACAAAGTTGAGAGGGGACAATTTTTACAACTCTGAGTTGCTTCCAACCAATTTCCAGACTATGTAAATAGCTAATATCACAAATCGACAAGCTGGATGTAACATCAGGAATGAAGGTAACTGGCATTCTTTTATCTGTATTCAAGTATCAAAACATGTCAAGCCTGTTTGTTATCTTGGTTTGCCTCTTGGCTCTTCGAGTTAGTGGTGGCATCAGATCTTATCAAAGTAACTAAGAAAAAACACTAAAGCAAAGAATATCGAGTATAATTGTATAAAGGGAAATTAAATATTCATTAACTTCACTGTTTATATAATTTGGTTCTCAGAAATCTTCTATCTTTTATTTCCCAGAAACTAGGGCAGTTATACATGCATAATTTCCTTTTGAATGACAAGTTACACATAATTATTAAGCCAGCTTCTGTTCTATTAGCATATTCCTAACATGTTATTGTTCACAAGCAAGAATAATGCTTACCTCTATCATCAATATTGCACTATCTGTGCCAGCCAGTAAGAGGTCCAACTCAGAGTTTTCCATCTCCTTAGTTGTAGGATTTACTATATACTTATCACCAACAAGACCGATTCGAACTCCAGCAACTGCTTTTGACATTGGCACTTCTGACAGTGCACTGTGGAAATTAAATGATTAAGATTAATGATTTTACGCAGAGTGCTTATGGGCATGTGTAGATAGCATGCGTTGTTGTCTCAGAGAGCATCATAGATTCATACATATATATTCACACCTATCTACTTGTTCTTCTTTCCTCTTTTTATTGAATTCTCTTTAATTTTATGTTTTGGTAAACAAAAGTGTAGAGTAAGAGGAGTTCTTGTTAATATTCAAAAAGAAAAGGATAGCATTGTGCATGGGATCTAAGTGCCCCAGGGTTGGCAGCAAAATAAAATGAACAACTTACACTGCTATACCAGCTGCAGTGACAGCCAAGGAATCAGGGGAGTGCAACCCATCATAGCTTAAAACCTAAAAACATAAATTAACAGTAGACAATTACATGTGAAATTTCCACGAAAAAGGAACTGTCATTTTAACGCAAAATAAATAATAATAATACATCAAACATTATTACAGCAGAAAAATCAAACAAATGTTGGATAAGTTGTTAATTGACAAAAAGGGTGTTGGTCCTGGTTATCTCTTATTGCCTAGTAAGTTTACAGCTATGGCATTTTCGAAGGAAACTTGCATATTCACACCACCTGCCAATTCATTGGTGGCAAACAATTTAAAACCACCTACAACTTATGGTATTTACTAACATCTAATATGAAGGCCAACAAGAAAAGGATTGAAATATTCAATATTTTTCCATAATTATCTATCTACAATTTTTGTAAACAATGGTCAGGCAAAAGTTTAATTTAATAAATAATGAGAACATTTTTCAATAAAATTAAAAAAAATACATGATAAACTAATTCGTAGCTAATTATTATATTTTCCATGTCTCATATAACTAAATAGTGAGAAGCATATAAATTCCTTAATATTAAGTTGATCCTTATGACATTTTTTAAAATTATAATGAATTTATTTAAAGACATTATAAAAAAATTAAGTCAATTTGAATAAAAATAATTTTCTTGATCCAATAATTTTCTTGACAATTTATTTATTTATCAGTTTGTTAGCTGTTTTATTTTTCATATATTTTGTCATATAAGTATTGCCTTATTGGACATTTTTAACATCTGTTATATCCCAACTCAATAAAAGTGAACCATCAATTGATAAAGCAAAGTCAGTAAACTGAAAAAAAAAAACACTTAGGAGAAGGACCAACAGAAGTAGACACGTTAACAATAAAATTTTATAAGTGGAAATTTTAAGAAGCATACCCAGGATAATATTTGAGTTTCATGGTAGAACCCCTTAGGCATAGTAGGACGCAGAGGCCTATCGATCAATCTACAAATAAGAACCTGCAAGCAATATGACAATCAAAACATAAGGACAAGAAATTAAAACAAAACCTTTTTCCAAGTTCATCCAAATTGCAAATAATAACAAGCCAATACTAATTAAAATTGACTTGATCATATATGCTTAGAGACTTCCCAACCACCATATCCTAGAACTTCTGCAACTGGCTTTTCAGACCTATAAGGTCAAACCAAAAAGTAATCCAACTTTTCATGTCCAGCTTTAACGCATGAAACTCATGCTTCACGAAATCATGGGAGTTATTTTAATTGTTAATGGCCTATTACATAAATGACAAGAAGTGTCTTCCATTAACTGTATGGCCTCATACATATCTTTCAGTATACGTGATGTGCCTCTGGCAAGTGTGATTTTTCTGTGATAAAATTGACGAGAATTGAGTCATAAGAGAGCAAATTAAATACATATTTGTTAATTATATTGATTCTTTGAATGTCAATAATATTCACCTTTTAATTGTATTTTTACAGGGAAAATAAATGAAGAATTATAAAAAAAAACCTGTTAATGCAATTTTCCACGGTTATAGCACACTATGAGTTCCAAGCATGGCGCGGGTCAGCACCAAATTGGCACAAAAACCGCACCAGATTACGAACTTTGCAGCGAGCACATCAAAGTGGCGCGAGGTAGCAACAAAGTGGCGCTCCTCAGCGCAACAAGACAGAACCTTGGCGCAACCTAGCGCCATTTACGAAAGAAAGTGGCGCTTCTCAGCGCAATAACACAGAAGATTGGCGCAAGGGAGCGCCAAATTACAAAGGAAATGGCGCAAGCTAGCGCCGCAAGACAGTGCACTGGCGCTAGCTAGCGCCTAAAAGTCAAGGGAGTTGGCGCTAGTTAGCGCCAATGAATAGTAAAAGTGGCACTAACTAGCGCCATATATATTGAAAAAGTGGCGCCAACCAGCGCCAATGAATAGTGAAAGTGGCGCTAGTTAGCGCCAATGAATAGTGAAAGTGGCGCTAACTAGCGCCATTTGTGTGCAAAAGTGGCGCCAACCAGCGCGGGTTTGCGGGAACAGATCTCCGTCTTTTCTGAGGGCATTTTTGGAAGGAGAAGAGAATATTATAAATGTGACATTTGCTGAATTAGGTCAGCAGACTTGGCAGATCTGAAAAAAAGGAAAAACAGAGATACAGGTTAAGAGACAGATCTGAAGATTGGAGGAGAAGGGCATTGGATGTTCTTCGTTCTTCATCTACATCTAGTATTTCTTTATCTTTTGTTTTAATTTTATGTTGAATTTTAGATCAGCGATCATGATGTTGATCGGCTAGATCATTTTTATTGTAGTCAGGGTCACGATCCATATGTGAACCTTTGATACGAAGGATTGGTTTATGGTTTTTGATTTATATAATTATCTTTATCGTTACTCTGTGCGAATTTGATATTTCCTTTGTTAGAATTGATCGATCTAATAGTTGGGGATATTCAGAGGATCAAAACCCTAGATAGGAATATTGGGGTTTTGATCTCGAAAGGGGGTAAGATAACGATCTGTATGCGTGCTAGGAATAGACGTGTATATGATTGCAGATGCTTAAATTATCGCGCCCATTGCTTGATCCCATGAGAAACATTGCAAGGAATTGGGGTTCCTCATGGGATTAAAGGGTTAACCTTGCAAGGAATTGAGGGTTAACTATTGAATCTTTTAGATGATAATTTATCTGAATAATTATATAAATAATTATTGTAAACCAATCCGGAGTAAAAAGCGGGGATCATTTGGTGAATGAACCCTGGCTGCAATGTTTTTTAATATTTACAAAAATTAATCTTTGTTCTTTGTTTTATTTCTCAAAATAAAAATACAAAAATAAGTCTTTTATTTTCAAAATTCAATTTCCATCAAATTGACAATATTTGTCAAAAACCCTATTTGAAATCTTCCATTCCTTAAGAGAAAATTTATTTGATATTCGATCCCAATCCCTGTGGAGACGAACTTTACTTATCATTTTATTACTTGTGCGATCGGTATACTTGCCGGAGAGCATCAAGTTTTTGGCGCCGTTGCCGGGGATTGGCGTTTCTGATATCATATAATCTTGATCTTTAAGATTGGATTTGTGAATATTTGTGAATATTTTCTTCAATTATTTGTTTAATTTTTTTTATTTGAACAGTGCTACTGATCTCTTTTCTGAAGTTGTATGCGAGGTACTCTTCCAGAATTTCCACTTAATTTGGAGATCACTAGAGCAGAAAAGAGGAACAGAAAACTTGCTCGGAAAAAGCTTGCATTCAACGAGTTGGGAATTCTGTTCGAAGAAGCAAAAACAATGGCTGGGCACAATGATGAAGTGGACAATCCACTCATGGATACAATCCTCACACCAGCATTCAACAGACCTAATTCAAGCATTATTCATCCAGAAACGGGCAACAATTGGGAGCTCAAATCTGCCAATATTCAATTGGTAGAGCGAGCTCAGTTTGGTGGAGAGGAAAATGAAGATCCTCACAGGTTCATTGACAGATTCCTGATGATATGTGACTCAACCAAGCACCCCCAGGTGTCCAATGATGCAGTCAGGCTGAGACTGTTTCCCTTTGCTCTTAAAAGGAAGGCTTTGAATTGGTTGGAAAGGCAACCAGCAAGAAGTATTCCATCATGGGAGAGTCTCTCAAATAAATTCTTTGCTGAGTTCTTTTCCATGGAGAGGTTTAACCAGATGGTGAATGATATCACCAATTTCACCCAGGCTGAGGGTGAAACTATGTGTGCAGCCTGGAATCGCTTCAAGGATCTAATGAGGAGATGTCCTCATTACCCCATGACCAATGGTGATCAGGTCCGAATTTTTTTCAATGGGTGTAAACCTGAAGTTCGGATGGTGCTGAATGGTGCAGCAGGTGGTAGCATCAAATCCTTGAGAGCAAATGAGACTCTTGAGTTAATAGAAAGAATGGCTGCCAATGAAAATGAAGATATGACAGCCAAGCCTAAGAGAGCGATTCTACACCTGGATAACAATGATGCGGTTCTGGCTGAGAATAAATTGTTAGCACAACAGCTAGCAAATTTGACCTCAAGGCTGGACAAGATGCAATTTTCCACTATCCAAGCCGCAGCTGTGATTTGTGAATATTGCAAGGGTGAGCATGAATCCAATGAATGCTCATCTTTGTTATCTTCTCACTCTCCTCAACAAGTGCATGTGAATGGAGTATGGTACGAGCAAAGGTCTCCACCAAGAAACATTCCTAGGAATCAGAATTTCCCTTCTGGAAATAACAATTTTCAGAGGAGAACTCAAGGCACAGGACTGGATTACAATTCCAACAACTACTTGCAGCCTCCACCAGTCCAAGCTAAGGAGCCTTCTGATTTGGAAAGGTTAGTTGGACAAATGGCCCAACACTCCAATGCCTTCATGGAAGAGACTAGGGCCACCACTAAAAATATGAATGCTTCTATCAGGAATTTAGAGAATCAAGTTGGCCAGCTGGCTAAGCAAGTTGCTGATAAAAATCCAGGCACTTCCTCTAGTAACATATTTAAAAATTCCAAGGAGGATTGTATGTTTATCACAACTAGAAGTGGTAAGGTGGTAGGAGCTCCAGAAAAGCTTAAGGTGGTGGAGGAGCCAGAAAAAGAAGAGGAGATTCCTTTTGATGTACAGACACCTATTCAGAAAGGTGAAGAAAAAGAGCCTCCTATTGTTGTTGAAAAGAAGAAGTTTGAGCTGAGTCCTGAATATGTGCGAGCCATGGCACCTTATCCTGGCAGATTCAATAAGGATGCTCAAAAGCAACAATATGGCAGATTTCTTGATATTTTCAAGAAATTACATATAAATATTCCTTTTGCTGAAGTCTTGGCTGGCATGCCCAATTATGCCAAGTTTATGAAGGACCTCTTGTCAAGGAAGCACAAGTTGCAGGAATGCCAAACGGTGACACTCACTGAAGAGTGTAGTGCTATAATTACAAAGAAGTTCCCGCCTAAGCGTCATGATCCAGGGAGCTTCAATATTCCTATTGAAATTGGGAACACCAAATTTGGTAGAGCCTTGTGTGATCTTGGGGCAAGTATAAATTTAATGCCCTTGTCTGTTTGTAAATCTTTGGGGATAACTGATTTGAAACCCACTTTGGCATCTCTTCAACTTGCTGATAAGTCTGTAAGAAAGCCTAGTGGAATAATAGAAGATGTTCTTGTGAAGGTAGACAAGTTCATCTTCCCTGCTGATTTTGTAGTGTTGGATATGGAAGGAGGAGCTGAAATGCCACTTTGTTGGGTAGACCTTTCTTAGCTACATCTCGTGCACTGATTGATGTGGAAAGCGGGAAGCTAGAGCTAAGAATGAATGATGAAACCGTTACTATCCATGTCTTTGATTCTTTAAAACAGTCTTCTCACAAAGACGATTGTTTTAATCTTGAAGTTGTAAAGGAAGAACAAGATGTAGCGGTTGAGCTTCCTCAAAATTTAAAAGATGATGCCAAAGAAGATGGAAACCCAAAAGTGGAAGTGAAAGATCTTCCTAAAAATTTAAATGATGATGTCAAAGAGGTGGGAGGAAACGCTGCAAGGAGGCGTACTCCTACAAAGAAGAAGGTAAGAAGAAAGGAAGTAGTGAACTTCTTTGATACAAGTTGGAAGAGATACCGAGAGCTGAAATTTGACAAGAGACACCGAGACTCTATCTCTCGGAAAAATCAAAGTTTCAAAGAATTCTTAACATGGATCCATGGTTTGGATCAAATCTGGGAATGGTGGTCCCATAAACCAAGGCAACCAGTACCACCAGACCCTTCATTTGCTGAGTCATCCCACACTGCTGAGGGGGATGACATGGAGGGCTGATCTTATCTCCTTGCTGATGGAGATATTGTATATTAGTTTATTTTTCTTTTTCGTATTTTTAATTTATTTTGTGTTTGTATATTTTTCTCTG